>CANNZV010005281.1:49427-72608 GCA_947561585.1 Caprella mutica | reverse complement strand
CGGTAATCCACTGAGAAAAATACTTCGTACTTTGCAATGTGTGGTGTCGCAACATGGCGCCATGAAAATTGCTCAGTCGATGTTCTGAGAGGGTGCGTCGAATCGCACCGATTCGCGTCAGCACGCGCTGGCTTAATTCGCGCGCGTCGTATTGAGACGTCAAAATGGGCGAGATGTGCGCACAGGATGCGTGCCACTTGGTGCGATCTTCATACAAAGCAACCGCGCCCTCAATAAACGACTGTGGCGTGTCTGCAATCACACCGGGCCAATGCGGGTGTTCATCGTGCATGGCTTCCGCGCCAATGGGCGAGGTGACGCTAGGTGTCTGCGTCAGCATGGCGTCTAATAATTTCCCTTTAATGCCTGCGCCAAACCTCAGCGGGGCAAGGCATACGCGATACCGTTGCATGGTGTCGAGTGCGTCATCAGCCCATCCTTTGACAATGAATCCCGTGCGCGCATTGCTCAATGCGGTGGCTTTGGGAGGTGGATACGCGCCGTAGATGTGGAGTTCAGCGTCGGGCAATGCCGAGCGAATGTGTGGCCATACGCTTTGTAACTGCAAGACAGAGTCCCAGTTGGGTGCGTGCCTGAAGTTGCCAATGGAGATGAAGTGCTGACGCGTATCAAAGCAGGGCGTGTTGTCGGGGCGTGCATCTAAATCAACCAAAAACGGCACGTGGCAGAGCAGCGATGCATCCACACGGTATGTGGTTTGCAGTAGTGTCATTTCATGACTTGAAATGATCAGGCTTAAATCACAGCGTAAAATAGCGGCGATTTCTCGTTTAGCGAGTTCGCTGTATAGGTCGTCTAAGCTGAGTTCACGCTGAGCTTTGATGGCGTGATGACGCGCATGGCGTAAGCACTGAAGGTCTGACGTGTCTAATATGCGCAGGGCATCGGGGCAGTATGTCTCAACGCGCCAGCCAAATTGTTCTTCCATCAGAAAGCGATCAAAGACCACGATGTCGGGTTGCCACTGTATGAGCTGCTCATCAAAGCTGTCGCAATTCAACGCGATGGTCTCGGACGCGATGCCATCGAGCGACAGGTCTGTTTGGTGCGCGCTGGGTTGAGCGGCACTGGCAAAGGTGACGTGCCAGTCTTCAGAGCGGTATGCTCTGAGCATGGACATCATGTGGCTGCCCGCTGCCGAGGAATTGGGCTCTGGCCACACATAGCCGATGACAAGAACGTGTGTCATGAGGCGGTTACGTGCTGAGAGAGAGGGAAGTCAGGTGTCATGCGTGCATTATAGTCAAAGCGGTGGCTGGATACGATGGCAAACCGAGTTTTCTGAGCGCTGATGTGTCGTAGGGATGACGCGGATTCGTAAATTAGAGATTCTCAATGATTCTTAAACCATCTATGATGTGGCTTTAGCTTGCACAGACAAATAATACAGGTAGTCCATGGCCGGATTGATTTCACAATCATTCATCGATGAACTTTTAGAGCGCAGTGACATTGTGGACGTTGTGGGTGCGCGATTATCGTTGAAAAAGTCAGGTCAAAATCACACGGCCTTGTGCCCATTTCACCAAGAGAAAAGCCCATCGTTTAGCGTCAATCAAGAGAAGCAGTTTTATTATTGCTTCGGCTGTGGTGCGGGTGGCAACAGCATTCAGTTCATCATGGACTTTGATCGCGTGGACTTCCCGCAGAGTGTTGAGCGCTTGGCAAGTACGCAAGGCGTGGAGGTGGTGTATGACAAAGCCAGCTCACCTCAAGAGCGCCAGCGTGAGCGTCAACAGCGCGAAGTGAAACTGTCACTGACAGAGCTGATGGAGCGATTGGCGCAATTTTTCCAAGCGCAACTGGCGTCACCGTCTGCGCAGCATGCGCGCGAATACATACAAACCCGTGGTTTGGCAGCGCGCGTTGTGGAATCGTTTCAGCTCGGCTTTGCGCCCGATGACAGTCATGCCTTGATGCAACAATTTGCACGTAATGACGACGAACTGGCCTTGCTTAAGCAGACCGGTGTGCTGGTTGAGGGCGATGATGGGCGTGTGTATGCGCGCTTTAGAAATCGCTTAATGTTCCCAATTCGCGATCGCCGAGGGCGTGTGGTTTCCTTTGGTGGGCGCACCTTAAACAATGCAAAAGCCAAATATTTGAACGGGCCTGAAACGGAGCTGTTCCATAAAAGCCGAGAACTTTACGGCCTGTTTCAAGCGCGCCAAGAGCGTAAAGAACCTGAGCGCATGATCATTTGCGAAGGTTATATGGACGTGATCGCGTTGCATCAACATGGGGTGCATAACGCCGTGGCCACATTGGGAACGGCCACCAATGAACAGCATCTTCAGATCTTATTGCGCTATTGCCCGCACTTGGTGTTCAGTTTTGACGGTGACCAGGCCGGTCAACGCGCTGCGGAGCGAGCATTTCAAACCGCGTTGCCGTTGTTGCAAGACGGCGTGCGCGCCAGTTTTTTGTTTTTGCCCGATGGCGAAGACCCTGATTCATTGGTAAATGCAGAGGGTGAAGCGGCGTTTCGTGTGCGCGTGCGCCAAGCGATGTCATTCAGTGATTACTTGTTCAGCACGTTGTTGTCGGACGATGACGATGTGCACGATGTGTCGGTGAAAGCGCGATTGAGCAAGCAGGCGATCGAGTTGATTCGTCAAGTACCTGGCGTGGCCTACCGTGATTTGTTAATGCAAGAGCTGCAGCAGCGTACAGGCTTGTCTCAGTCCGTGTTGATTCAGCTGATGAATGACGCCGAGCAGAGTGAGCGTGGGGTCATGTACAGCCGTGCATCGTCAGATGCAGTGCCCACCACAACCGATGCGCCTGTGAAACGAGCTGCGTATGGTTTGGCGAACAAAAGCCTGCGTCTCACCGCGCCACGGCGCATGTTGTCGATCATTTTGAACCATCCGCACTTGGCGTTAGATCTCAACACACAGGATATTCCGTGTGTGCACGCGGATGAATTGTTGCTCAGTAGTGTGATTTCACACATCCAACAGCACCCAGATCACACCAGCCATCGTTTAATTGGGCGTTGGATGAACGACGCCAATGCAGAGCTGTTAATGCAGTTGTTAGCGGATGGCGTTGAGGTCTCGCGTTCAGAGGCTACGTGTCGTGACGAGGTGTTGGATTGTTTACAGCACATGCAAAAGCAGCGCGAACATAACGCCCAACAACAACTGATAATGAGTATTGCCCAGCAAAGAGGGGTTGAATTTGATCAATTAGACCCTATATTGAGAGATCAGGTATTAGCATTTAGGGAAGATTACAAGAAATCGCGTTAAATGTTGCAAATATAAAACTGTTGTTGCTTATTATGTTTGTTATAATGCGCGGCTGTATTTTCATGTTGTATCGGAAGAAAAGAGCCTAAATTCAATTTACTAACTCGTAACGTTTTATTATGACTGGACAAAAATCTCGTTTAAGAGAGCTGATTACTAAAGGGAAAGAGCAAGGTTTTCTGACGTACGCGGAGGTCAATGACCACCTGCCCGAAGCCATTTCCGATCCTGATCAGGTCGAAGACATTATCCAAATGATTAATGACATGGGTATCCAAGTGTTTGAAACAGCACCGGATGCCGATACCTTGTTGTTGTCAGGCTCAGGCAGTTCGAGTGAAGGCGATGACGTTATCACAACCGACGAAGCGGCTGCAGCGTTAGCCGCGGTTGAAAACGAAGTGGGCCGGACAACGGACCCTGTGCGCATGTACATGCGTGAAATGGGCACCGTTGAGCTGTTAACGCGGGAAGGTGAGATTGCGATTGCCAAGCGTATTGAAGAAGGCACGCGTGAAATGCTGTCTGCGTTGGCTGAATTTCCTGGTGCGGTAGAGTTGTTGTTGGCGCAGTATGACTTGGTCAAAACAGGCGAGCGTAAGCTGGAAGACGTGATCACGGGTTATTTGAACCCAATGGATGAAGTGCCCAGCGCGGCCGCGAACATCAGTAAAGCGAAAGCAAAAGAAGCGGCAAAACAAGAGGCTGCGAAAAAGAAAAAAGCAGCAGCGGCCAGCGGCAAGAAAATTGTCGAAGATGAAAAAGACAAAAAAGACACTACGGACGACACGGAAGAGAGTGTTGGGCCGGATCCAGAAGAAGCAAAAGCGCGTTTTACGGCGCTTGCCAAGCAATTAACCAAAGTGAAGTCTGCGATCACACGCTATGGTCGCTACACGCCTCAAGCTGAAAAGCAGTTAATTGGCCTCAGTGAAGAATTCAAATACTTCAAATTGACGCCGCGTACGTCAGAGCCGTTGTATCGCCTAGCACAGAGTCATCTTGAGACGGTGAAAGGTTATGAGCAAGCGATTGTGACCTTGTGTGTGCGCAAAGCGCGTATGCCGAGAAAGAAATTCTTGGTCAGCTTTGCGGGCAATGAAACCAATGTGCGTTGGATCAATAAGCACATTAAAGAAGACGAAAAGTACAGTAAAAAGCTCGAAGGGTTCAAGGACGACGTGGTGCGCTATCAGCATAAGCTGCAAGCCTTATCCACGGAGCTTGGTATCACCATTTCGGATTTGAAAGACATTACACGTCGTATTTCAATTGGTGAAGTGCGTGCGCGCAAAGCCAAGCGTGAAATGATCGAAGCCAACTTACGTTTGGTGATCTCCATTGCTAAAAAATACACCAACCGAGGTCTGCAGTTCTTGGATTTGATTCAAGAGGGCAACATTGGTTTGATGAAAGCGGTGGATAAATTTGAATACCGTCGTGGTTATAAGTTCTCGACGTACGCCACATGGTGGATTCGTCAGGCCATTACCCGTTCGATTGCGGATCAGGCGCGTACCATTCGTATTCCAGTGCACATGATTGAGACAATCAATAAACTGAATCGTATCTCTCGACAAATGTTGCAAGAGTTCGGTCGTGAAGCGACACCAGAAGAATTGTCTGAGCGCATGGACATCTCAGAAGAGAAAGTGCGTAAGGTCTTGAAGATCGCGAAAGAACCGATTTCCATGGAAACACCGATTGGTGATGACGAAGACTCTCATTTGGGTGATTTCATTGAAGACGGCAACGCCGATTTGCCAATTGAAGCGGCGACCAGTAAGAGTTTGCGTGACTCGACGCGCGAAGTGTTGGCAAACTTAACGGCGCGTGAAGCAAAAGTACTGCGTATGCGGTTTGGTATTGATATGAATACCGACCACACGCTTGAGGAAGTTGGTAAGCAGTTTGACGTAACGCGTGAGCGTATTCGTCAGATCGAAGCCAAAGCCTTGCGTAAGTTAAGACACCCATCGCGGTCGTCTCACTTGAAGAGTTTCCTAGACGAAAGCGGCAATCCTGTCGTTTAATTGACTCAAAACACGCTTATTAAGGGTTCTCATCATTTAATGTGATGACAGCCCTTGCACTTGTGTCTTAGTTTTTATAGAATTCGTCCTCGTTTTATACTAGCGTCTGTATGATTAAGTATAGGCACTCCTTGCTTTAGATAAACTAAAGCTAAACCCATAAGGAGCACATCAAATGCGTCATTATGAAGTCGTTTTTCTGGTACACCCAGACCAAAGCGAACAAGTCCCTGCGATGACCGATCGCTACAAAAGCGCCATCGAAGGTCATGGTGGTAAGATTCATCGCG
Source organism: Caprella mutica (assembly GCA_947561585.1). NCBI lineage: Eukaryota > Metazoa > Arthropoda > Malacostraca > Amphipoda > Caprellidae > Caprella > Caprella mutica. The sequence goes on along the minus strand of CANNZV010005281.1, from coordinate 67,010 downwards.
TAGAAGATTGGGGTCGTCGTCAGTTAGCGTATCCAATCAATAAAATCCACAAAGCACATTACGTTTTAATGAATGTTGAAATGAATGCTGACGCGTTGGAAGAATTATCAACCAGTTTCCGTTATAACGACGCCGTTATTCGTAACTTGATCACTAAGTGTGATGATGCGATTACCGAAGAGTCGTTCATTGTTAAGCGCGATAAAGAAGAACGCAGTCGTCCAGACACGCGTAATCGTGATAACAACAGAAACGCACCACAAAAGACGGCTCCAGCTCCAGCTGCAGCTGAAGAAGCTAAGCCTGCAGAGGCTCCCGCAGCGTCTGAATCAGCAGATAAGGAGTAACGATTATGTCTCGTTTTTTTCGTCGTCGTAAGTTTTGTCGTTTCACCGCAGAGGGAACGACTGAGATAGATTATAAAGATATTGAAACGTTGAAAGCGTACGTTACCGAAACTGGTAAAATCGTACCAAGCCGTATTACAGGCACAAAAGCAAAGTATCAACGTCAATTGTCTACTGCAATTAAGCGTGCACGTTATTTAGCGTTGCTTCCGTATACGGATCAGCATAAATAATTTAACGTTTTTATTGGTGTATTAAGCAATGCGAGCGTTAGGTCAAGTCATTATGCGGCGACCGCTCAATGCGTTTGCATTGGCATTTTCAGCCAGCTTTTTACCCATTACGGTCTGGTTAGGCGCAGCAGTTGTTGCCTTGCTGGTGTTACGTAAAGGGCTTAATGAAGGTTTGTTGACAGCATTGGCGGCCTTTTCAGGCGCATCACTCTGGTATGCAATGTCAGGTGAATTAACGCCCGTATTGGTGATTGTCAGTGTGCTGTTGGCGTCAATCACCCTGCGCAGTAATGGCAGGTGGGTGTCGGTGTTGTTGTTGGTTGTGCTGCTTGGAGTGGTCAATCAACAGGTACTCATTGGAATATCCGGTGATTACTTACAAGCCTTAATTGATGTATTGCAAAATGCAGCAGCACAAATGAAGGGCGAGCAACAAGCGCACGCCAAGACCTTGCTGTCGCAGATTGGGGTGAATGATTTAGCGGCGTATGCCAGTCAAATCATTGCCTACACAACGGTTGGAAGTGTCGCACTTGGACGCTGGTGGCAATCCGAACTGTATAACCCAGGTGGGTTTGGTTCGGAGTTTAAAGCCATTCAATTGCACCCTGGATTGACCTTGGTGCTGATGATTTGCGTTATCGGTGCGCTGTATGTGAAACAAACCGCGTGGTTCGGTTTGCTGTGTTTGCCATTGTTAATCGTTGGCGTGGCCTTAGTGCATGCTTACGTGGCGCACAGACAGCTTGAATCGCATTGGCTGGTGATGTTTTACGTGCTGATGATACTTGGAGGCGGCATCAAATTAGGTTTGGTGATGCTGGCCGCAATAGACAGTCAGTTAGATTTTAGAAAACGATGGAGTGAATCCCGTCATAACTAATATGTGTGCAATTGAGTGCGCGCAGTTAAGAGGCAAGAACAATGAAAGTAATATTGTTAGAAAAAACACCCAATCTTGGTGACCTAGGTGATCAGGTAAACGTGAAGTCTGGATACGGCCGTAACTATTTACTGCCTTATGGTAAAGCCATCCCAGCAACGCCTGCAAACGTCGAAGTGTTTGAAACACGTCGTGCAGAGCTTGAGAAAAACGCTGCGGACAAATTGACACAAGCACAAGGGCGTCAACGTGAGCTTGAAGCCGTTGAGCGCATCACCATTGAGTCAAATGCTGGTGATGAAGGCAAATTGTTTGGTTCGATCGGCGCACGTGACATTGCGGAAGCAATCTCAGCTGAAGGCATGGCGGTCGACAAGAGCGAAATTCGTATGCCAGACGGTGCCATTCGTCAAGTGGGCGAATACGAAGTCAATGTTCACCTTCACAGCGATATCACAACGGTTATGACAATTGAGGTGGTTGCTGAGTAATCAGCCCCACTTTGATCGTGTGACACGCGCAGCGCAAATGCCCTGATCAGCGTGTCGCTCAATTCAGTATGCCATCGCAATCGGCATCGCTGCGTATGTTATTTTTAAAGCCACTGACACCAGTGGCTTTGTTGTATGTGCGAAACTCGTTTCGCTTCGCTATTGAATAATCCGCGTAAGCCCTTCATACTTTGATTCACCATGATTTGTTGAGTGCGCTGAGCATTGAGCCAGTACTTACCTTCAAACACGAATGTAGACCGATAATAATGCAAGAAACCTACTTAGAAAGCACGTCAGACATCTTGAGCTTTCAAGACTTAAGCCCCGAGGAGTTAAAAACACCGCCATACTCTGTTGAAGCGGAGCAGGCTGTCCTTGGTGGGTTGATGCTGTCTGAGCAAGCGTGGGAAAAAATCAGTGATCAAGTGTTGGGTGAGGATTTCTTTAGACCAGAGCATCGCTTGATCTTTGCGGCCATGGGTATGTTGTTGTCCGAAAAAGAACCCTTGGACATTGTGACCTTATCTGAATTGTTAGCACGACAAGGGCAACTTGAGGAAGCAGGCGGCTTAGCGTATTTGGTTGAGCTGGCAAACAACACACCCAGTGCGGCCAACATCGAAGCGTACGCGAAAATCGTCGGCAGTTACGCCATGCGTCGTTTGCTGATCAGTACCGCTGAAAACATGATTAATCAGGCGTATCAGCCAGCTGGGCAAGACATCGACGAGCTTCTCAATGCCGCAGAACGAGATGTGATGGGCTTAGCGGATCAGCGCATGCAAAGCGGTGCGATGCAGAGCATTAATCCGTTGCTCAAGTCCGCTGTTGAAAAAATTGATGAACTGTACAAGAGCGACAACGCCATTACCGGTATCAGTACCGGCTTCACCGACTTAGATGAAATGACCTCGGGGATGCAAAAATCAGACTTGGTGATTGTGGCCGCAAGACCGTCAATGGGTAAAACCAGTTTCGCGATGAACTTGGTGGAAAATGCCATCTTGAAAGAAGACAAACCGTGCATCGTATTCAGTATGGAGATGCCCGCAGAGCAGCTGATCATGCGTTTGATGTCGGCTGTGGGTCGAATTGATCAAACGGTGTTGCGTTCAGGTAAGCTGCAAGATTCGGATTGGCCTAAGCTCAGTCACGCGGCATCGCAGTTGAAAGATAAGAAGCTTTTCATTGATGATACGCCGGCCATGTCACCCACTGAAATCAACGCACGTGCACGTCGTATCGCGCGTGAGCACGGCGAACTGGGCATGATCATGATCGATTACCTTCAGTTGATGCAAATCAAGGGACGCTCTGAAAACAGAACCAATGAGATCTCCGAGATTTCACGGTCATTAAAAATCATCGCAAAAGAATTTAAATGCCCCGTGATTGCACTCTCTCAGTTGAACCGAAGCTTGGAGCAACGACCGAACAAGCGCCCCATCATGTCGGACTTGCGCGAATCAGGAGCGATCGAGCAAGACGCCGACATCATCATGTTCATCTATCGCGATGAAGTCTACAACGAAGAGAGCGACGCCAAAGGCACGGCTGAAATCATCATCGGTAAGCAGCGTAACGGCCCCATTGGAACTACACGATTGGCGTTTGTGGGCAAGTACACGCGTTTTGAGAACTTGGCACCCGCCAGCTACGATAACTTCTAAACCGCTGCTCAGTCTGAGCTAGGGAATAAAGCGCGCACCACATCGGGCATGGGGGTGCTGCACTCGTTAATCGAATCAAACCAAACGAGATACGCCACCGATCGGGCATAGACTATCTCAGGATCAGCGGCATCGACAATTTCATACGAGGAGTGCAGGCTGGAACGACCTGGATCTTTGCCGTACATCCGCATCGTGAGCTTCGCAGGGAAGGTGATCGGACGAACGTAGTCCATTTCAACGCGCGCCAACACAATGCCCTTGGTTCGGTCTTCACCAAACGAAATGTTGATGCTGTCCATCCACGCGGTGCGCACAATCTCAAGGTAGGTGAAATAGGTGGCGTTGTTAACGTGCCGCTGGGCGTCCAAGTCACTCCAACGGATATCAATGTCGTGTTCGTATAAGAATATGGAATCTGTGCTCATGCCGTTCTTTCCTCGTCTTTAAACCTATTTTTTGGGTATTATGTCATATGGCGTGTCCAGCAAGTAGGCGATGACTACTTAGATGTACTGCTGGTTTTTCTGTGCGCTCATTTTCGCTATGTGATGTGATGAATGGGCGCATCAATTTGAAGATCCAGTCATATGAGTATAGAGGCATAGTTAATTTGGTCATCTAAATTGGGGTGATATGATACTGTAATACACGAATGATCTTGGGCATCAACTTCAGTGGGGGGGATAAACCTTGGGCAGGCACAACAAAAGACCAGAAAGAAGCCGTTACAGCCCGTATGGTGATGTGATTGGTTACGAAGGCGAGGCGCCTGGCAGCGTGGCGTTCTTGTACCAGAGTAAATGCCGCGACGCACAAACAGGATTGACGGATTTTGGTTATCGTTGGTATGACAAGTCAAACAAACGTTGGTTGACACCTGATCCTATTGGTTATGCGGATGGGACGAATTTGTTCAGTTATTTGCATGGGGATACGGTTAATTATTTTGATCCGGATGGGTTAAATGCAGTAACTATATTACTCAATACATCTATTAATTTTACAGCAGGCAAGAATGCTTCTGACCAGTACTATAATGATCAATTTAAGACGGTTAGTAAATTCAATAAAGTAGAGTCGGGTGCTAATGTGACTCCTGGGCAATATAGTGCTGAAAAGCCTGCTAAGATGATGAGTAACTTACTCAGTGCGACAGGTCCTCAGGCTGTAAAAATGACCGTTGGCTTTGGTATTGGAGCGGCTGGTTCTGGTGGTAACTCGCTTGTTCCAGCGATTGTTTCCGGAGTCAGTTTTGTTTCCGGTTGGAAATATGCTGACTACATGCGAGAGAAGAACAATGGAGGAACTTCTTTTGCCTGTTACTAATTCAGATTATTACAAGATACTTATAGAATATTATTTTTTGGTGATAATCGGCGCTTTTTTTACGTACAAAGGGTTGTTTCCAGATAATTATGAAATTATTTTTGAAAGTAATGTTTATAAAACAACTTTAGCCTTTAGAGTTTTGGTATCAATATACCTTCCTATGATAGTGATGGGTTGGTTTTTTTTTATGGGGGCGCCTATAGCGCTCGTGCTCAATAAAAAAGCGTGGCCTAAACTTAAGGTTTCTTTGAAGCTTTCTATAGTGAATGTTTTGATTATGCTGTGTGTGTATGTTGTTCTTTCGGATAGCAACCAAGTCCTTTTGGAAAATCTATTTAATATTTCATATAGGGCTTTAATGGGTTTACCTTATGATCATCTATAAACAAAAAGTAGTAAAATAAGACAGGCACAGCATGGAGTGGATTTAAGTTCTGTCGATTAGTTTTTTATCTTGAAAATCAACTTATGTGGGCGGATAAACCTTGGCTAGGCACAACAAAAGACCAGATAGAAACCGTTACAGCCCGTATGGTGATGTGATATGTTACGAAGGCGAGGCGCCTGATAGCGTGGCGTTTTTGTACCAGAGTAAATACCACGACGCTCAAACAGGGTTAACTGATTTTGGGTACCGTTGGTACGATAAATCGAATAAGCGCTGGTTAACGCGCGATCCAATTGGGTATTCAGACGGGACGAACTTGTTCAGTTATTTGCATGGGGATGCGGTTAATTATTTTGATGCTGATGGGTTATTTGGCGTTGCAGATTTACCGAACATTCCTCAACCCGCAATTAATTACTCTGCTGGTTTCGGTGATTTAATTTCGTTCAACTTGACGAAGCACTTCAGGCACTCAACAGGTATTTGTAACGTAGATTATGATACTGATTCTTATAGCTTTGGTAATGCAAGCGGAACGGCATTAGGATTAGCTAATCCAGGGCGCACAGGTCTTCAGGTTTATAAAGGTTTAAATAAAGCAAAAAAATGGCGTTCAAACAGCAAAACAGCTAGAAAAACTAGAGCTAGAAAGATCGCAGCTGCTGGCTCTTATAGGTCTAGTGCAGGGGATGCTTTTTTAACTTTGATTGGGGGTGCCGGTGTAGATTCACTTGTTTCCCTTGGCTCAGGTAATAAATCAGGAGAATGTGGTTGTGAAAATTAAGCCCAAGCCTAGTTTGATTCTTTGGACATTTTTCTGCATTTTTTTAACTGTATGGCTTGGCGCCGATCTTTGGTCTGGTGTTTCTAAAGGGAAATACAAAACTTGAGAGCTGGAAATAGATTGTTACTGGAGAATAGGCCTGTTTGGTTTTCAATTGTATTTATTTTTAAAATTTTGAGTATTGCTGCGTGCTTGTATTTTTTGTATGGCGTAAGTCAGATGGCAAGTATTATATTTAAAAAAAGAAATAATAAGAAATAGGACAGGCTGAACCTCCCCATAAAATTCAGACCACGTAATTAAGGAAAGAAGTAGGACAGGCACAACAAAAAAATAACAACCTAAGGCGCTCACCTAAAAAGTAAATGAGTGCTAATAGGGAACTACAATATGGCTTTAAAATAAGGGAATATGAATGAAAATACTGATTAGGAATAAAACAAGACAGGCACAAGATGGAATGGTTTTAAGTTCTGTTAATTAGTTGTTTTTATTTTGTGTTTTTTTGAGTGTGTTATTGAATTTGTTAAGGCAGAGTTTGCTTTCTAAACACTCAATGTGACGTAGATCACAAAGAAATAAATGACAGGCGATAAAGTAGTAAAACAAGACAGGCACAGCATGTAGTGGTTTAAGTTCTGTTAATTAGTTATTTTTATTTTGAGTAAAAACAAGACAGGCACAGCATGGAGTGGATTTAAGTTCTGTCGATTAGTTTTTTTATCTTGAACATCAACTTATGTGGGCGGATAAACCTTGGCTAGGCGCAACAAAAGACCAGATAGAAACCGTTACAGCCCGTATGGTGATGTGATCGGTTGCGAAGGCGAGGTGCATGACAGCGTGGCGTTCTTGTACCAAAGTAAATGCCACGACGCACAAACAGGCTTGACGGATTTTGGCTATCGTTGGTATGACAAGTCAAACAAACGTTGGTTGACGCCTGACCCTATTGGCTATGCGGATGGGGCGAATTTGTTCAGTTATTTGCATGGGGATGCGGTTATTTATTTTGATCAGGATGGGTTGTGGGCTTCTGGGATTACTAATGGAGTAGGACCATTGGCCGCTACAACAATTGGTTGGGGGCCTGCAACAGCAACGAGTGGATTGGGTACGGCAGTAGGTAGAAAATGAAAAATTACTGGATTACCTTAGCGCTTGGCGAAGATGGAATAACGTATAAATTGATGTTGTATAGTTTGCCCATTCTTCCGATAGGTGTTTTAGCTGTTGTATATTATATTTTCTCGGGCGGTATTCCTCCCCTGCCAATTATTTTACTAGTGATCTCTATAGTGTTTGTTTTTGGACATCAGGTTTTTGAAGTTGTTGTGTTTTTAAAGTTGGCTGCAATGACAGCGAAAGAAATTTATATTGATGATGGTTTTTTATCTCTCACACTATTTTCAGGAAGAATTGTAAAGCTAGACTCTGGTTTTACCTATGATTTGATTAAAATTAAATCCACCTCAAAGCTATTCCCCAAGAATATGAATCATTTGACTGTAGTAAGTAATCGAGAAAAATTTTATATAAGCGGGACTACGGAGAAATTTAAGGATATGTATGAGAGTATTAAAAAGAAAGAAATAAAGAGATAGGGCAGGCACAACAAAAAGTAGATTGAGTTTGTGATGTTTTATTTTTTCGAGTTAGATTTTTTGGATGAATTGTTAGGTTTTCAGAGGATGAAAAATCAGTTTTTGACATTTGATTGTGATGTAGGTCACAGGATGTTATCGATCAGACGTTGAAGTGCCTCAAGATAACTTGTTGTGGGTTATTTAAAGCGCTTTTTATTGGTTATTGAAACAGTAACTTGGCGTGCTGCCTTCCTTTAATCAAGAAATAGGACAGAGTAAAACAAGACAGGCACAGCATGGGGTGGATTTAAGTTCTGTCGATTAGTTTTTTATCTTGAACATCAACTTATGTGGGCGGATAAACCTTGGCTAGGCACAACAAAAGACCAGATAGAAACCGTTACAGCCCGTATGGTGATGTGATCGGTTGCGAAGGCGAGGTGCCTGATAGCGTGGCGTTCTTGTACCAAAGTAAATGCCACGACGCTCAAACAGGTTTGATAGGTTTTGGTTATTTTTGGTTGACGCCTGATCCTCTTGGCTATGGGGATGGAACGAATTTTTTCAGTTATTTGCATGGGGATGCGGTAAGTATGAATTTATTAGAAGAAGCTGTTTCCGATTTTGGTGACTTCTGTGGGATGTCAGGGTCTAGAACAGAAGGCTATGAGTCATCTTCAGCAATTAATGAGCTCGGTATAAGTACTTCTCCAGCAGGAGCATCTCTGACTCTTAGTCAAGGTATTCAAGAGTACGGCTCTGACTTTCTTGGTAATGTAGGTCGTAAGATAGGAGGCGCTGCTTATTCCGTCAATAATTGGATGTCAAAATAATATTATGTTGATAATGTTAGGGCTGAGTATATTTTTTTTTTGGGGCTTATCGCTTTCTAATTTAAGGCACCCTGAATGGAAAGAATTAGTGTCCAATTATAGAGTGCCCTACCCTAATAATATGCGATGGTTTTTTGCGGATATTTTGTATGTTTGGAAGGAAGGTGAAGGCGATAAATATTCCAAAAAACTTCACTTTAATTACATGATTGTTCAACGGTCAGGTGATAATCTTATGATTTACCCCTCGCTTAGATTTTTTATGATGCATGCAATCCAGATCCCAATAGAAAATTTGGAATATGTAGAAAGTAGTTATATTTTTCTGAAAAAGCTTGATGTTTATCGTGATGTTAATTCGAATGTTTATTTAGCTTATAAGAAAATAAACAAGACAGGCTGAACCTCACGCAAAACTTAGACACGTTAAACTAGGGCACATTATAAGAGGATAATAAAGCAAGATAAGCACAGTATGGAATGGTTTTGAATTCTGCTAATTAGGCGTTTTTATTTTGTGTTTTTTTGAGTGTGTTATTAAATTTGTTAGGGCAGAGTTTGCTTTCTAAATACTCAATGTGATCGCGTTTATCATGCCGAATGGCGCGTCCTGTCCAGTCAACCAATTCTCGGTAGTCTTTGAATGTAAAGGGAATGGATTCGTAAATGAAGCGCATGAACCAGCTTAAGTTACACAGCCTGAGTCGATAGGTATCGGAGTGTGTATCAATCAAAGAGCATTGCTCAATGACAACGTGTCATGTAGAAACTGCTGTACGGCTCGGGGCACTATAAGGGTGGTGTTGAGGCAAAGATCATCTCTCTCTTAGACTTGAGTGGAGAAGTGTGCATGGTATCATGTGCATTCATGACCAAACAGTAAGACTGTGCAAATCTCGATTTCAGTATAATTAGAAACGTAGGGTCATTCGATATCCACCTAATAACAGAGACGTCATTATCATGAGTACGATCAATTTCAAAGACGCTGAAGCGCTCAACGCTCAAATCAGTGAAGAATTCGGCGAATGGAGTAATCAAATTGCCATCAGCCAAGAAGACATTAATGCCTTTGCAGAGTTAACCGGCGATCACATGTGGATGCATGTTGACGTTGAGCGTTGCGCAAAAGAAAGCCCATTTGGCACCACCATTGTTCATGGCTTCTTGTTGTTGTCGAGTTTACCGAAGTTGCAATCGGCGCCAGAATGCATCTCTCAAATCTCTGGTTTTTCACACATGATGAACTACGGATCAGATAAATTGCGCTTCTTAGGTGCCGTCACAGTGGACGCTAAGATTCACGCGCGCAGCCGCATTAAGGCCGTTGAGGTGAGTGAGAAGAAAACCAAAGTCACCATGGAAACGCACATGCACATTGTCGGTCAAGAGCGTCCAGCCTTGATTTACGAAATCGCATTTGTGTACATGTAAGCCAACCAGTTAACCCATTACAAAGGACATATCATGAAACAGATAATTCAAAGAGTGATGCTCGTAAGTGTGTACGTACTTACCTTGAGCGCATGTTGTAATATACCGTTAGTGCCGTTTATTTAAGTTAAATTGCACTGTTAAATACGTAGAAAAGGAATAGAAATGTTCCTTTTTTTACGTGTGATGGTTGCGGATGAGGTGCGTAACATACGCACGAACGACGTCCTTGCGTGACCTAAAAACACATTGAGTTAGCGAGTTTTGATAATGCATTAAGCCGTTAACCAATGTACTATTTACCTGACTTTAGGTCTAAATACAGACCATAAACTAATAGAAAAAGAGAGCCTTATCATGCCTGAAGCCGTTATTGTTGATGCCATACGCACCCCCATTGCACGAGGAAAACAAATCGTAGGAGAGTTAAGTGGACTCCATCCTGCCGAGTTGATGGCCTTGTCGTATCAGGGGTTGATTGACCGCTCTAAATTAGCCTTTGAAGACATCGAACAAGTCTACGCAGGTTGTGTGACGCAAGCCGGTGAACAATCTAATAACGTCGCACGTAACGCGTGGTTGTCGATGGGAAAAAACTTTTCGACAGGCTGTACCTCCGTGGACACACAGTGTGGTTCGGCACAGGCCGCGACACATTTGGTCTCTGCTTTGATCGAGTCAGGCCAAATCAACGTCGGCATCGCGGGCGGTGTTGAAGCGATGAGCCGAGTGGGCTTGGGCGCTAACGCATATAACGGCCCTGGCTTTTTCCAAACACAAGATTGGCCATGGGACAGCACGCCGGATCAGTTTGCCTCGGTTGAGCGCATCGCGCAAAAGAGAGGGTTAACGCGTGCCGACGTGGACGAGTTTGCCTGTGAGTCACAGCGCAGAGCAAAAGTCGCTTGGGACGAAGGTCGTTTTGACCGTGAGGTCATTGCAGTGGACGCGCCCATCTTGGGCGAAGATGGTCAGCCAACGGGTGAAATGCGCAAAGTCACCAAAGACCAAGGCTTAAGAGAAACAACGGTTGAAGGATTGGGTAACTTGAAGGCCGTGGCCGAAGGTGGCATTCACACAGCGGGCAACTCGTCACAAATTTCAGACGGCTCAGCGGCCATCTTAATGATGAGTGCAGAGGAAGCCAAAGCACGTGGTTTGAAGCCTCGTGCACGCATCATCCAAGGTGTGGTGTCGGGAACAGATCCATACTATTTGTTGGACGGCCCAGTAGACGCGACGGAATTGTTGTTCAAGAAGACAGGCATGAACATGAGCGACATTGATGTATTTGAAGTCAATGAAGCGTTTGCCGCGGTTGTGTTGTCGTGGGCTCAAGTTTATAAAGCGGACATGAGCAAGGTGAATGTGAACGGTGGTGCGATCGCCATTGGTCACCCAGTGGGCTCAACAGGTGCTCGTTTGATCACCACCGCGTTGCATGAGTTAGAGCGCCAAGACAAAAACATCGGACTGATCACCATGTGTTGTGGGGCCTCGATTGGCACAGGCACCATCATTGAACGTTTATAAACTAAACGCGACATGCGTGTGATGGAATTTAATTTTAATTTTTAATACAAGCGAAAGGAAAGATCATGGGAGACATTACAGGTAAGGTGGCGATCGTCACAGGGGCAGGCCGAGGCTTAGGACGTGAAGAAGCGATTCAGTTGGCAAAGCAAGGCGCGCGCGTTGTGATCAGCGACATCGACTTGCCAGACGCAAAAGAAGCTGCGCATCAAACCGTTGAAGACATCAAAGCGTTTGGCGGTGAAGCCATTGCGGTGTTAGGCGATTGTGCGGACACAGCGGATTCTGAGCGTTTGTTTAAAACAGCCTTAGACACCTACGGTGACGTAAACATCATGTTGAACAACGCTGGTTTTTGTCGTGATAAAACCATTTTTAGCATGAGCGATGAAGAGTTTGACTCGGTTGTTCGTGTTCACTTGCGTGGTCACTTCGTCAACATGCGCAACGTGACAGCGTACTGGCGTGGCAAAGCAAAATCGGGTGAGAAAGTGTACGGTCGTTTGATCAGCACCTCATCAGAGGCCATGATTTTTGGCTCAGCCGGCCAGCCAAACTATGCCGCTGCTAAAGCCGGCATTACGGCCATGACCATGGGTGCCGCTCAATTGATGATCAAATACGGCATTACCTGTAATGTGATCATGCCGCGTGGACGCACAGCGATGACTGATCAAGGCGTGACCGCTGAGATCTTTAAAAAGCCAGAAGACGGCTTTGATGTGTTTGACCCAGCCAACGTTGCGCCGTTAGTCGGTTATTTAGCGTCACCTGAAGCAGGTCATATCGCGGGTGAAGTGTTTGTGGTGTGGGGTGGTCGCGTCAACATCGTTCAGCGTCCTACCTTGGATGTATTCTACGACAACCCTCAAGGCAACAAATGGGAAGTGGACCAATTGCACGACACATTGGGCGATTACTTCAACGCGGATCACACGCCAGTGTTGGATGGATTCTCTGTTCCACCTCAGTAATGTGTCAGATGTTACGTTGATAAAAAAAGGCCAGTCGATTGACTGGCCTTTTTTTATGCGGATGAATTACCGTGGTTCACAGCGTGAGTGTCATGCCATCAAACCCAGAAATGACGACACGTTCGCCGGCTTTGTGAGGTGCGCTGGAATTGACCTCCCAAAAGGTGTCACCTATTTGAATTTTACTGTGACCAATCGGTAAATCCGCACTGAGCGTGATGTCTTTGCCGACCATTTGCGCGGCGCGATTGTTGATGTGCTGTGCATCTGAGGTCTCATTAAAATCTTTAAATAGCTTGTTATACAGTACGGAAAATATGATGGAGAAGACGGCGAAGACAATGACCTGCCATTGCCAGCCGAGATCTGGAATGAGTGTGGTGATGAGGCTCATTACCAGCGCAGCGCATGCGGCCCCCAGTAAAAAGCCGCCAGTGGCCATGGCGTCAATGCAAATGAAGATGATCGCGCAACACAGCCAATGCCATGCTTGCAGTTGCTCAAGTAATGAATACAGTTCCGTCATAATGGCTCTCTGAATCAGTGAATAATAAGCTTAGAGTAGAGGACAGCTGAGTGTGGGTCAACTGTGTTGATCATGAGGTGCGATGCCGTCCAATGAATGTGCTTAGGCGTAAAAAAGGCGCCTGAGGCGCCTTGTGTCGTTCGATGGGCATACTTAAGACGGCGTACTGTCTTTGGAAATGTCCTTCACCAAATCGCTGATGCCTGCGATTGAGCCAATCACGCTTGAAGCTTCTAAGGGAATCATCATGACTTTGTTGTTCGGCGACTCAGCCAACTTACCTAAGGCGTCCACGTATTTTTGTGCGATGAAGTAGTTGATCGCGCGTGAGTCTCCCTCGGCGATCGCCACCGAAACATCGCGTGTGGCTTTGGCTTCGGCTTCGGCTAAACGCTCGCGTGCTTCCGCTTCGCGTTTTGCGGCTTCCAATTGGCCTTCGGCCTTCAAGACGCTGGCGCGTTTTTCACCTTCCGCAATTTGAATGGCGGATTCGCGTTCGCCTTCGGCTTCTAGGATTTGAGCACGTTTTTCACGCTCGGCTTTCATTTGTCGTCCCATTGACTCAACCAAGTCGGCAGGTGGTGAGATGTCGCGAATTTCAATACGAGTCACTTTAACGCCCCATGGGTTTGTGGCTTCGTCGACCTTAATCAACAGTGCGCTGTTGATGCGGTCACGATTGGAGAGCATTTCATCTAACTCCATCGAACCCAATACCGCACGGATGTTGGTCATAACCAAGTTTTGCATGGCAAAGCGCAAGTTGGTGATTTCATAGGCCGCTTTGACCGGGTCTTGTACTTGGTAAAAACACACCGCATCGGTTGTGATTTGGGCGTTGTCACTGGAGATGACTTCCTGTGGTTGGATGTCGAGTACCTGCTCCATCATGTTTTGTTTTTTGCCAATGCCGTCAATGAATGGAATCAGAATGTGCAGTCCGGGCTTGATCGTGCGTGTGTATTTACCAAACCGTTCAACCGTCCATGCGTAGCCTTGAGGAACGATCTTGACGCCTTTGTACAAGAGCAAACCGAAGCCGACGAGTAAAATGAGTGCAGTGGTTTCCATGTGGATTCCTTATCAATGAATTGAACAGGTATCATAAAATCTAAGTGTGACACTAGCAAGCGGTATTCGGTTATCCATTGGTTAATCCACGCAGTGCGCCGGCCCATCAATTCGTGATCTACAACACGGGGCGCGGCATCTTGCGCATGGGCAATGTACGACACGTGACCCGTCTGAATTCATTCTGATGGCTTAGACTGTGTGCAATCGTGTCGGTTGTGCGCGCTTGGGTGGGTCAATGGGATACATCACGTCATGAAAGAAGCGCATTAGGGTGTGGGAATTTTGGCGCAGTTTGCCTGTATTTTAGCGTGATTGGTATGCTGGTAAGTTGTTGATTCGTTTACTATGAAGGTGAATAACAATCATAATGAGGTAATTGCAATGACAGCAGCGGTACTTTCCGATTCGGTATGGATACGAAACAAAAAGAAGTTTTACTACGTGTGCCAATATCTTGGCATCATTCTCCCTAGCACGTTCGCGTATTTGGTGTGGACGACGGGCAATGGCAATTGGTTTTTAGGTGTGCCCATTATCTTTTATTTTGGCGTGGCATTGCTGGATTTAATCTTTGGCGTGGATGTGATTAATCCAACACAAGAAGATGAAGACGTTTTAAAGAACGATCCATTCTACGACAGAGTCTTGATGAGTCTCGTTCCGATGTACGTCATAACCTACAGTTTCATTGCATACGTCGTCGCAACGGTGCCCATTAGTTTGGCTCAATTTATATACGCGTTAATTGGTGTGGGCGCGATGTTTTCGGGTGTGTTTGTGGTGACGCATGAGTTAGGTCATCGCACAAAGGATTCATTGCAGAGCTTGTTTGCACGCATTGTGATCGCGCTGTTTGGGTATGGGCATTTTCACGTTGAGCACAATCGCGGACACCATGTGCACGTATCGACGCCAGAAGATGGTGCCTCAGCTCGTATGGGTGAAAACGTGTATCAGTTTATGTCGCGTGAAATACCGAGCACCATTCGCCGTGCGTTTCGTTTGGAGACGACGCGCTTAGAACGATTGGGCGTCGGTTTTTGGAGTGTGAAAAATGAAATCCTGCAATCGTACGCCATGACCTTGGGTGTATACGCCGTGCTTACACTGATGCTAGGCGCTTCGATCATTCCGTTCTTAGTGCTGTCTCTTTTTATTGGGTATTTTCAACTCACGATGGCGAATTATTTTGAACACTATGGTTTGCTTAGAGAAAAACTGGAGAACGGACGGTATGCAAAGTGTGAGCCTGAGCATTCTTGGAACAGCAACCATGTGTTTTCTAATGTAATGACGTTACAGCTGCAGCGACATTCGGATCATCATGCCAATGCGACACGCCCGTATCAGATCTTACGTGATTATAAAAATGTGCCTGAGTTGCCAGCAGGGTATCCGTTCTTAGAGTTTGTGTGTGTCTTCCCACCTTTGTGGCGACGATTGATGGATCACCGTTTATTGTCGTATGTGGGGTATGACATGAACAAGGTCAATGTCTGTCCTAAGAAACGAGACGCGTTGTTTAAACAATATCACATGAAACAGCCGACCTAATGATCGATTGTCAGCCACAAAAAAAGCGGGTCATATGACCCGATTTTTTATTGTGTTGCTGTTAAGCACAATGCCTCCATAGTGTGGAATACAGTGCTTACTCTGCTCGTTTAGGTCGACGACTCGAGCTGTTGCTTTTGCGTTTACCAGCACGACGTTTTTCAGGTGCTGAATTTCCGCGAGCGTTGCCTTTGCCTCGAGCGCTCCCACCTTTGCTGACCGAGATGTTGAACTTCTGGCCGTTTAAGTTGGCTTTGGTGAGTAAGGCCAAGGTGTCCTTACTTAAATCCGCTGGCAAATCAATGATCGTGTGCTTGTCTTGAATGTCAATCGAACCCACATTCTTGCTGTCGATGTTACCTTCATTACACACCGCGCCCAAAATGTTTTTTGCGGCCACGTTGTGGTCTGATCCGACTTCAATTCGGTAGCTTGCAAGCGATGAATCATCGCGTTTTCGATCGCGACCACGTCCAGACTTACGGTCGTTACGCTTGCGATCGTTGCGCTCATTACGGCCTTTGTCTGAAGGGCGTTTGATCACCGGTTGATGCTTGACCATTAATGGTTTTTTCTCTTGCGCCATGCGCACAAGGGCGGCCACTAAGTGCTCGATTTCAACGTCGCTGTTTTCTAAGAAGTCATCGACCAACTCAAGGAAGAACGTGAATTCATCTTCTTCAAGTAAGTTCAGTTGGTGTTGAATACTGTCTTTGAATTGTTGACCACGAATGACGGTCAATTCTTCTGCGGTCGGCAAAAACATTTCTTCGACCACTTTGTTTGTTACGCGCTCGATGGTGTTTAAGAAACGCTTCTCACGAGGTTCAATGAATAAGATCGCATCCCCTGTGCGTCCTGCACGACCGGTTCGACCGATACGATGCACGTACGACTCGGCATCGAACGGCACGTCATAGTTGATGACGTGGGTGATGCGTTCCACATCCAATCCACGTGCAGCGACGTCGGTGGCCACAATGATGTCAATTTGTGAGTTCTTAATGCGCTTAATAACCTGCTCACGTTGATTTTGAGCAATGTCCCCGTTCAATGGAGAGCTTTTAAAGCCACGTTGTTGAAGTCGATCGCTGACTTCCGTTGTGTTTGCTTTAGTGCGCACGAAAATAATGATGCCGTCGGTTTGCTCGCTTTCTAAAATTTGAATCAGTGCGTCAAACTTTTGCCCCCGGTTACAATAGAAGTAACGCTGTGTGATCGACGTTCCCGTCGTGGTTTTACCTTTGATCTTGATTTCTTCGGGCTCAATCAAATACTGCTGTGCAATCTTTTGAATCTGTCGTGGCATGGTGGCCGAGAGCAGAGCGGTTTGGCGTGTCTCGGGCAATTGATCCATGATCCATTGAATGTCGTCGATGAAGCCCATGCGTAACATCTCATCGGCTTCGTCCAACACCAGTTGCTCAATGTTGTCTAATTTCAAGGTGCCACGACGGATGTGATCCATCATACGGCCTGGTGTGCCGACAATGATTTGCGCGCCCGCTTTTAGCTGCTTTAACTGGGGTGCAAAGTCTTGTCCGCCATAAATCGCCAGTACTTTGACTTTTTTCATGAACTTCGAATACGACTTGAAGGCTTCGGCAACTTGCATTGCAAGCTCACGCGTCGGCGCAAGAATTAATGCCTGCGGCGCCATCACCGACTGGTCTAAGTTGTTTAAGATAGGCAATGCAAATGCGGCTGTTTTACCGGTGCCTGTTTGCGCTTGTCCGAGGACATCACGGCCTTTGAGCATGAATGGGATGATCTTCTCTTGGATAGGAGAGGGGCTGACATACCCTAAACTCTCAAGTCCTTGGAGTATTTCAGGTTTCAGTGATAATTCACTAAATGTAAGTGCATCGTCTTTAGCGGTCGTCGCTGTTTGAGCAGCGTCAGCCGTTTCTACAGTGTCAATTTGGGAGTCGGTATTCG
>CANNZV010005281.1:25690-46030 GCA_947561585.1 Caprella mutica | reverse complement strand
GGTGGAGCTATTAAGTTAGCGAAACAGATTATGCAGACAGGAATACAAACTCTCTTCAATCTGGTTAAGGTGGCGCTGTGTTGCGTCGCCTTTTTTTCGTTGTGGCTGACCGTGTCAGTTCAAGCGAAGAGCACAAGCGAGCCAGCGACACACGCCACCTCCATGTACCTGTGGTTGACGAACACACAAAAAGCCGACATCAAACGGCTGTTTGATCCCACTTATTTACCCATTCGATTTAAGTACAGTGATCTCAACGGTGGGCGCGATTGGTTGATGAAAGAATATGGTAAAGAGCAACTGATCGATTACAAGGTGCGAGTGAAAGACAAGGCCATCGAGTCGATTCAAGTGCTTCAATACCGTGAATCGTATGGCGGTGAAATCAAGCAATCACGATTTCGTGCACAGTTTATCGGTGCGCGCTTACAGGCGGTTAAGCAGTCATTCACATTGACCAAGCCAGTAGACGGCATCAGCGGTGCGACCATTTCTGTGGATTCGACCAAACGTGTCGCGGCCATGGCGTTGTTTTTGGAAAACGAATTGTCGAAACAGCTCGCGCCACCCTCAGAGAAATCGCATGCCAAACCGTAGAACGTGGTTAACCATTCATCGCGTCATTGGACTGTACTCGCTGGTCTTTTTGTTGATCTTGGCGTTGTCGGGCTTGGTGTTGAGCTTCTCTGAGGCGCTCAAAACTGGAAGAACGTCAATTGTTTACGAGCACATCCAGTGTCCGGGTGAACGGTCATACAGTGAGCTTGTCAGGTGAACGGGTGTTGCTCGACGCGCAGGACGCAGGCATACGCTGCCACGGTCCTGTTGTCGGGGTGGTGGATTTATCCGTGCACGAACAAATGGGCGTTCAGGTGGCGTGTCAAAATGCATTGTATTGGCTCAGCTGGGAAGGCGATGCAATTGACAGCATCAATGTGCCCGTGGAGCATCGCCCACTTATCCGCAGCGCATACGGCCAGTCGGGATTGATACTTGAGAGCGCCATAGGTCATCTCAACTGGCATCTTGAACCGTCTTCACTTAAGTCCATTCCCAGTCCAGAATTACACACAGCGTTACCCAGCATTGATCATCAGGGCAGCAACATGGCGCAGTGGTTGTTGAATCTCCACACAGGGCTAATCGCAGGTGATCTTGGGCGTTGGCTGATGCGTTTGGCGGGCTTAGGCTTAATACTGCTGTGCCTGTCCGGCTTAAAAAACGCATTGCGTCGTTAGTTAGGTGCCGTCGAAATTTCTGTCACGGCCTTGTCTAAATAGGGTTTAAACGTTTTTTTAATGGGCACACTGTCTGGGTTCAGCACCCAAATATAGACCACGCCAAAAATAAACGACATGTGTCGTATCGCACAGTCTGCACCATTGGTGGCGGCATCGTACATGTTTTGATCAGAGCGTTCTTTTTGGCTCATTCGTTTGAGTTTAATATAGAGAATGAGAATAAAGACTCAGGTAGGCACACAATAAGACGTCAAGCTTTGTCAGAATAATCAGCTGCCTGTCTTGTGATCTCGTCTATTTGGACCAATTGACGCCGTTGTTTGAGAACCACACGTCATTATTGAAGGTGACGCCGCCGCCTCCGATTAGGAATAATTGGCCGTTGTGCACCGTGGCTGCGTGGTCGGTGCGTTCACCGAAGGGCGCATCAGAGCTGACACGTAGCCACTGATGCCCATTTCTTGTTGACCAGACGTCGTTGCTCACCCCAAGCGCTTTTTTTTTTCCGCCAATCAGCCACAGTGCGCCTTTGTATGGAATGATTTGATGTTGGTCACGTTCCGAGAATTCAGCCGATGCGATGGATCTCGTCCAGCTGCGGCCATCGGCGCTTGACCACACGTCATTAGATTTTGTCAGTCCGTCCTCAGGTCGCATTTGGTTACCGCCTATGACCCACAGTCGATTGTTGAATACGACGCTTTGATGATCGGCTCGAGGTGTGAATACCCGAGACGTGGTTGTTCCTTCGGAGCGCCAGGTCTTCCCGTCGCTACTTGACCACACGTCATTGAAGACATTTTGATTAGCACCACCGATGAGCCACAGCTTGTTATTAAATAAGGTGATCGTGTGTCCTGCACGGACTGAGAAGGGGGCTTGCGACGTTTCGAGTCGCCAGTTAATTCCGTTGTGAGTCGACCAGATGTCATTTAAATAGTTGCCGTCTTTATTGACGCCACCGACGAGCCATAAGCGCCCTCTGAAATTGACCACTTGATGTCCTGTGCGTGGGCTAAAGCGCTGGCTTTGTTCAACTTGCGTCCAAGTGCCTTGCTTGCCAGATGTAGATGACCAAATGTGATTTTGGATGGTAAGGCCTTTCTGACCGCCAATGATCCACAGTTTGCCTTGAAAGGAGACCATCTCATGATTGCTGAGCTCAGGCAAATCGGTGCCTGCAGGCTCTTCCTCGTCAGTCGATGGATTGTCGCCGTCCGCTGGCGATTCGCTGTTCGAGTTATTGCTCGAGGTCGTGGTGCTGGATACGTCGTCTGATGAGCCGGATGCGCTGTCTTCGTTAGTGTTTGGCTCGGCAGCAAAGGCTGGAATGATCGCCCCTAAAACGCGAGCTGCAGAGCGCTTATCGGACTCGTTCGCTTTAGGGGCGGTTACGTTTAAGCGATAGGATGAGCGCGCTTGTGAGAACTGTTTGTCGGCACGTTTCGTGGCCATGATGGTGGTTGAACCTGAGCCAACGAATGAGACTCTGCCTGTCATCGGATCGACGGTGGCGACCTCTGGGTTGCTGCTGGTGTAGGTGATGATGCCCGAGCCTTGTCCGCCGATCACTGGATTGGCAAAGGATGATGTGTTCAGGTGCAGACTGATGGGGCCCGATTCGGTAAACGCAATGCGCTGTTGTTGCGGCGTGATGACGGCAATGATGTACTCAGCGTGAGCACTCGCGTAACGTGCATCAGCGGCTTTGTTGGCGCTGATGGTGACCGAGCCTTTGCGCAGAAAACTGACTTCACCTGAGGTGCTGTTAACACGGGCGATGTCTGGAGCGCTGCTACTGTACGTGATGGTACCCGTGCCTTTGCCTCCCGTGGCTGCGTTGATAAAACCGCTTTCGCTTACGGTTTTTGTGATGGTCCCTGAGACGGCGAATTCAATGGTTTGTTCTTCTTTGCCCTGTACGTTGATGTCATAGGCGGCGGTGGTTTCGGCGTAGCGCTCATCGGATGCTTTACGTGCGATGATGGAGGTCTTGCCGCTGCCGGTGATGGTGACGTTACCGCTTGTCTGATCCACTTTGGCAATATTTGGATTGTTGCTGCTGTAGGTGATGTCGCCTGAGCCTTTTCCACCTGTGGCGGTGTTGGTGAATGGCTTGTCATTGAGCGTCTTGGTGAAGACACCGGGTGTTTTGAATGCAATCGTTTGGGCGTGTTTGCTGATGATGGCACGAAAGCGTGTGGTGGCTGAATTGTAGGTGGCGTCGCCTTCTTTTGTGGCGATGATGTCTACGCTGCCTGTGGCGATGGGGGTGATGTGTGCGCTTTTTTTTGTCTACCTTGGCAATGCGTTTGTCAGAACTTGTGTAGGTGATCTTGCCTTTGCCCAAACCGCCAGTGACTTTAATGGCAAGGTCTGAATCGATTTTTAGGTTGATTTTGGATAAGGGGAACGCGATGGTCTGGCTTTGTTTTGTCGGTGAATCTGACGGTCCGGAGCCGCATCGTGTCAGCGCAAAACCGATAAGACTGAAGATGATTGCCATCAGTATGATTCGCATGCTTGGCGAGCCCTCGTGGTGATTGTTAATTATTTAAACGCTCAGAGAATATATGATAATTGCAAACCGAGTACAAGCGCTTACGCTAAAAGATCAGGGGGCTTTCTAAGTGTCTGTTTTCATGTGTTTAAATGGGCGGAGAGGCTTATGTAAATACCGCTGTAAGCCGTATAATACAGACGAAAAAAAATGGCGTGAGGAAACCACCTCAAGCCATTGTATGGAATCAATGAGTCAGCGCCATGCGTTGACTCAATCAGAGCGCCTTAGTCGTTGACGCTCGGTAAGATGTATTCATCAATTGAGTTTGATCCAGCCGCGGCCGGGTTGCCATTGATGGATTCGATGAACTCCGCTGGAATGTGGCCATGGATCTTAGCTGGAGGCTGCAATGGTTGACGTCTTGGGTCATCCTTTGCGTTCAAACCTGGCTTGAGTTCAAGTGCTTCTAAGTTCAATCCACCTTTGGCATTGTCCACGTGACACGCTAAGCAGAACTCATTTTTGCTTGAGTCTGGACGTGGTGCGTCATGGAACACAGGGCCTTCAGGGAAGTGGATGTTTTTACGAACACTGACCGTGTTCTCTGGCAAGCTCTTCAAATGCGCACGGTCATCCACCAAATTGTTTTGGTAGCAGAGGTACTGATTGAAGGTCGGCTTGTTGTTCGCGGCCAAGACCTTGCTGACGGCTTGATGCATGGCAATCGGGTACAAATCGGCTTGCGCTTTCAGTGCGCTCACATCGCCCGCGTTGTTGTTGATGCCGACCAAGGTGCCGTGAGAGAAGTTACAAATGGTCTCTAGGTCTGGCTCATACGAGAACACTTTGTACTCGTCCATCCAACCTTTAAAGGTGGTGTGCTTGGCCGTTGCGCTGTCGTCTTTCTTGCCCGTGAACAGTGAGATTAAGAACGCGATGGGGTTAAAGGCAGGCTTCTTGTTCTTGTGTACGCCTTTACCCAATACGATCTCACCGCCATTATTAATGCTCAATGCCGAACCGTTTTTGTCGGACAATGCAAAGTCATGGTACGGGAAGCCGTTGGCGAAAATACGCACGTTGTTGTCTTTTGACACCAAGATGCCCACGTTAAAACCATTGCTCGTCCAACCAGCTCATGGGCACGTCGAAAGAATGAATGTGCTTACCAAATTCGTCGTACACTTTGAACGTATTGGCGGCAAACGTCACGCGACTCTTGTCTGGGAAGTTGATCAAGACGTTCTCTTGATCGGCGTCCAGCTCACGCGCGTCGATGAAGACCGAGTGATACCAGTCTTTGCTGTCCATGTCCTGAGGTTGGTCGTTTGATACGTCGTATTTGATGTGGGTTTTGCCATTGAACCACACACCTTTACCACGCACACCGCCGTTTGCAACCGGCTCCATGCGTCCGTGAACAACTTCACCGCTGGTCGGCACCTTCCATACGTCAGGTAACGTCGCCGCACTGTTGTCGACTTTGACTTGTGCTGAGAATGATCCCAGCAGCTTGTGCCAGCCATCATAAAACGTGATGCGGAATGGGTTGTCGTTCTTATACGTGGCTGCGGCCACCATGTTGGATACGATGAACGCGTTTTGATTTAAGTAATCATCAAACACAAACTCTTCAGTGGCGGAGCCTGTGCTCAACAAACCATGTCACGTCACGTGGTGTGACCGGTTTCCAATTCGGGTTGTAGTTCAAGCGGTTCTCGATGCTGTCGAGAATCGATGAGTTCTTTAACCAGAACTGGCCTAGGTCATTGCCGTCGGCATCCCAGACGGGTACTTTTGAGCCAGTGGCCACTTCACTGTGATGCAAGGCACGTGTGCCGCCCACAACGACTTCGTGGTCTTTGTTGTTTGTAGAGGGTAGGGCGCTGTTTTCGTTGTACAAGCTCAAACTTGTGGCATTGGTCAAACCGATTTTAAAGTCGGCGCCGTTAATGAGGTTGTCGATTTGCACCATCTTACCTTGCGTCCACCCACCCAATACAAAGTAGGTTTGGTCTTTGGTGGCGTCTTTGTCTTTTGCTTCACAGCCGTCGCCTTCATGCACACAGCGGTTCGGGTAACGACCTTCGTCGCCTTTGCCGTCGCCCCACATGCGCGCTTCGTTGTACTGCATCATCAGCATCTTGGCTTCTTTATCCACCCATGGGTACGTGCCTTTCATGTCGTCGCCATCAGGGATTGGGTTGCCCATTGGTCCGCGGAACGGATGCTGTGCAAATAGATATTTTTTGTTCACGCGTGGATCAAATGGCGCATGGCTCAGTGGGTAGAAGTTGTTCCATCCAGAGGCATCACATGCTTGTGCATCGGGATCAGACACTGAGTACACCGCGTCGTAGTTGCCGACCTTCACTTCGCCGGTCACGCTGTGTTTCCACACCAATGGAACGTAGTTACGACGTGCAATGAAGATGCGACCGTCGCCAGGTGTTACCGTTTCAAACAACACGCCCGTTGGTTTCTTTGAGAAGGTTGGCGTGCCCCAAGACACGTCTTCAATTTTGGCGTTGACGGTTTTCGGGTTGCTCACGCGGATGGTCACGGGCACGCTGAACACACGGTCAAAGTTATTTAATTGTGCGGCAAATAAAGGTGAATCGTCGTCGTCAAACGCAGGGTCAGACACATTGTTTGAGGTGTTAAAACGGTCTTCAACCAATCCACCGGTTACAGCCATGGTGTAGCAATCGTCGTTGCCACATTTTGCAGGGTTGGGTGCGGCGTTCTCTTCTTTGATGAACGGGTCACATAAATTGACGAAGGTGCTCATGTTGGCTTCTTTAATGCCCAAGTCGCTGAATGGGATTTCAATGTGCTTCACGTTGACCGTTTGTGGGCCAACCGTGCTGTTCATGAATGGCTTGTTTAACGATTCAGGTTTGTTTAAACGGAACATGATCGGGCGAGGTACGCCGTCCACGCCACCGACGTCTGAGGTGATGCCGATGCGACCATCAGCTGACCAGCGCATGCCGGGCAAATGTGGTTTGTAATAGCCATCTTTGTAGTCCACGCCAACAACGCGTCGGTTGTTCAGTGGAATGTCTGGGTTTGAACGATCTTGGCCTAACGCGATCGGAGGGTTTACGGTGAATTTATCGCCGCCGCCGTCTGTGATCAAGCTGTACAACCATAGCTTTCGAGTGTCGATTAAGGTCTGTTCTGGGAAGGTCACACCGTACTCTTCTTGCTCGTCCTTAAAATATCTTGGGAAGTTTACGAACAGGCTGGTTGCGAAACCATCCACGGTGTTGGTCAGGATGCCCGGAAGCAACGACGGTTTCTCGCGATCGTTTTGCGACAGCTGACTTTGTTCCAGCGCATCAAGACGCGCGTCCAACGAGGCTTTCGACTCGTATGTTTTTGTGAGTGTTTCTTGCACCTCGTCAGCGGCTACAGGCAATGTAGCAAATAGGGCGAAGAGCAGAGACAGACAATTGAATGGTTTGTTAAACATCGAACACCTCAAATCATTGTTGTTATCAGCAGAATCCGTTGCCGTTATTTAGCGTTATTGTGGAACGTAAAAGCATAGCGCATATTACACTGTTTTCATCAACTTTTGTATATTGGGGCTTTGATTTAAAGGGCTGCAGCGCGTGTTACTCGCATTGGATTGTATGGATTCTGCGTCAATCAGATCTATTTTCGTTTGCATTCAAACGTTTATGATGGACTGTTAATTGAAGTAGAGCTATGGCGCATTAAACGTCGATTCAAAAGTGCTGGGTAAATAGGGAGATTTAGGATGCTTTAATCGTATTGGCAGGTAGTTGATATCACAATACGATTTAAATTGATGCGCACAAAAAGAGACTTCTTTACACACTCAATGATTACTTATAAGGTCATTTAGAGAATATGGATTATCGGCAGCTTAATGTCAGAGCATAAGTGGCTAGGCCGTAAAGGGGTATGTATGACAATAAAATTGATCGATGCCGTCTTGTGTTTGTGGAGTGCTACAGCGCCTTCGGCGGAGTGTGTTGTTATACTCGAACTGCTGAATAACGTGCGTGATGTGGTTGGGACTCTCAATAATAACCTGCCGTTTCTCTCTAATCAGGCATAGTCTAACATGCTGAAAACGGACAGATTAGTGCTGCGCCAATGGACAGAAGAGGACTTTCTCCCATTTTCCAAAATGTGTGGTGATGAGGCTGTCATGAAGTTTTTCCCAGAACGTTTAACGCTAGAAGAGAGTTATAGTATGGGGCGAAAGATTCAGTCATTAATCGAAAGCCGTGGATGGGGTTTTTGGGCTGTGGAAGTGTCTGGGCAGAAAAAATTTATTGGTTTTGTAGGGTTACATATCCCAATGGATAGCATGCCTTTTTCGCCTTGTGTTGAAATTGGTTGGCGTTTATCTAAAGATCAATGGGGTCAGGGGTATGCAACAGAAGCTGCAAATGCATCACTTGAATTTGCATTTGATGTGCTAAATCTAAATGAAGTTGTTTCATTCACCGCGTTGGCTAATGTTCGTTCGCAAGCCGTTATGCACGCTATCGGCATGCGTGATAGTGGGGAGAATTTTATGCATCCTTCCGTTGATGTGTCGCACCCTCTGTCTGAGCATGTATTGTTTAAAATTGATAGATCAGAGTGGCAACGAATATATTCAGGACGGGGATAATCGTGCTGCATAATAAAGGAATCAACATATGATATCTGATACGGAAAGAGAATCGGCTGAACGCGTTATTCAGCTGCATGATGGAAAGAGCTACGTACTGTTTCAGGATATGTTAGAACCTCCCAAGAATGACGGTGATGAGGGTATTACTGAAGCGACGTATCTTAATATGTGTCGTGATTTAAAACACGACATGGGTGATTTAAAGACGATTGTGTTTATTGACTGTTTGCTCAGGAAGGACACTAAGTTGTCGCTATGGAAGGCTAGCTACAGCAAGAGCGACTATGAGGTGTTTTGGGCAATAGGCTTTGATCGAAAGACATTAAAAGTTCAAGAAGTATTTGTTCAAGTGTAAATTGGTCGGTAGAAAGGACCAGTCTATCTAAGTGATCATATGTATGGTTTGCCTTGCATTAAGGCAGTCATTTTAAATAGCAAGGGTGGTTGACTGCCTCATTTTACGCGGTGTTTTTTATTTTGTAGCTTTCAGTTGGCTATCATTTTGTTCGATCCATATTTCGAAAGCGTCGAAGGCGTTTGAGAATGTATCATTATATTCTGGCTCGAATATAATCATTAGTAACTCAATAATTTTATCTTGTGATTCTTGGAAATTATCGTGCCAATAGTTTCCGAAATATGAAACATAGTTTTCATAGTCAGTATTGCAATACCCAAGAGTTAAACCTTGCCAATTTGGGTGAGCACTTTCAGATAATTCATTATAGATTCTGAAAATTCCAGTGTATTTCTTGTCACATTTTTTTAGGACAGATAAAACGTTTACTGATTCGTGAGATGTTGAGTCGTCTTTTGAACCTAAAATTAGTCTTGATGTAATGTCCGAAAATTCATGAAAACCACAGCTGTTCTTAACAACATCTTCCATTCGTTGATTTGTATAAATTAGTAATGCTAACGTTTCTATTGAACTTCTCAGAAGTATCCTAGAACCTAGGATATGGTTAGAATTCATTAATGTGAGGGCTTGCTTTAGTAAGTCTATGAAACGCCAAGATACCAGCTCTCTCAGCATCATACAGCGAAATCCGACCTTCCATTTATGCGCAACTTCATTTTTAGAGTACAGGCTGCCGACCTCTAATTTTTTACAGAGTGAAGATTGCCATTCTGCTAAAATCTCGTCGTACTTGTTCATTGAGTATATTCCATGTTTTGGTCATATTTCTCTAGCGCTAGTAATAAAAGGTTAGCCTGAGCTTAAAATTAACGCTTAAGAGACTATAGACAAGAAAAGGCTATCTAATGCCAAATTTGAGATCATTGTTGTGATAATTGGCAAAGTGTCATGCGCGAAAGAGTAGCCACATTGCGTGCATTGTCTAATACGAGCTTAATCATAATATGTCCCTTTCTTTAGCGGTATAACGAAAGGCCTTATTGATTTAATAGTATCAATTATCAACTTTAAAAGCTGCTGAATTAGGAGCTACGTAATCGTTATTAACATGAATATCGCTGCTTTGATGTGATGCTAGGCTATTTGAAAAAGGTATTAGTTCTAAGCTGTAATGCAGCTAACTTCATCAAAAAGTTATCTTGTATTGGCTTGCCCGTACTTAAAGCGTCCGACCCAGACGTAATACGCGATCTCTACATCAAGTATTACAGCACGCTACGTTACCTACTGACCAAAGACACGATCTATGTGTTAAGGGTGTGGCACAGCAAAGAGAATGAAAAGAATGGGTGAGTCATGATAATCAAACACAATAAAAAAGGAGCCTAGGCTCCTTTTTTATTTGTTGTAATGTAACGCGTTGTTTAGGCTTTGCCTAAGATCGCGCCACCGGTTGGGATACCGACGCCTGATGTCACCAAGACGTTGTTGACGTCTTTCTTCGGTTGGTTGACCGAGGTGCCACGTACCAAGCGTGTGGCTTCTACGATGCCGTTAACGCCGTGAATGTACGCTTCACTTAATTGACCACCGTGGGTGTTGGTGGGCAAGCGTCCGTCGAGACGCAAGTTGCCGTCCAATACGAATTCACCTGCTTTGCCTTTCGGGCAGAAGCCCCAAGACTCAAGCTGCCACAATACGATTGGTGTGAACGCGTCGTAAATGACCGCAGCGTCGATGTCGTCTGGCGTTAAACCAGATTGTGCATAGGCTTGTTGTGCGGCGATGTCCATGGAGGGGATCGCCGCAATTTCGTCGCGGTAGAAGCTGGTCATGGATTCCATGTTCGCAGCGGCCGCTTGACCCACACCTTTCACCATAACGGCTGGGTGGTTGAGATCTTTTGCACGCTCTGGTGTGGTCACGATGACCGCACTGCCGCCATCGGTTTCAAGACAGCAATCGTATAAGCTCATTGGATCCACGATTTTCTTTTGCGCGTCGTATTCAGCGCGGTCAAACGGTTGGCCGTGGAAGAGAGCGGCTGGATTGGTCGCGGCGTGATCGCGCGTGGTTTTCGCCACTTCGTACAACGCGTCTTTGGTGCAGCCCGTTAGGTGCATGTAGCGCATGGTGTACATCGCCACCCAGCTCGCAGGGGTCAACAAACCAAACGGCATGTACCAACCCCAGTGAATCGCATCCGCGGTGCTGATCGCACCCGATACGCCGTCACTGAAACGGTGGCCTGAACGACCGTTCAATGCGCGATAGCACACGACCACTTCCGCTGCACCCGTGGCAACCGCCATGGTCGCTTGGTGAATCAAGCCAGTGCCTGCACCGCCGCCATGAGGGACACGTGAGTAGAAGCTTAAATCGCCAATGCCCACGGCACGTGCAACTTCGATCTCATCATTGGTGTCCATGGTGAAGGTGGTCATGCCGTCGACGTCGGACGGTTTTAAGCCAGCGTCTTTCAATGCCGCAGCAACCGCTTCACTGGCTAATTGTGTTTCTGAACGACCAGAGTTTTTTGAAAAGTCTGTGTTGGCGACGCCAACAATTGCCGCTTTGTCTTTAAATTGAGCAACCATGTTTTGTTCCTTTTGTCTTGGCCAATCCGTGATCGGCCTTGATGATGTGTTGTTAGTTATTTAGGCAACTCGACGCTGACCATACCCGTCATGTGCATGCCCCAGGTGTTGTTCTCGCCGACTACTTCGATGTCCACGGTATTGGTGTCATCGTGCTTGGCTTTGACTTCACCGGTGATGGTCATCACAAATCCGGGCAGATTCGGTGCGCCCAATTTCAGGTCGACCTTGCTCAAGCGTGAGGCGGGTCCAGACCAATCGGTGACGAAGCGACCCATTAGGCCGTTGCTGGTTAAAATGTTCATGAACACATCAGGAAGCCCAGCTTCTTGAGCGGCTTTTTTGTCGTGATGCACAGGTGTGTAGTCACGTGATACGGCGGCACCGCCGACGATCAAGCTGCTGGTGATTGGGATTTCTAATGCGGGTAATGTGTCGCCGACATTGACGGCGCTGAAAGTTTTCGTTTGCATAATGTGTGTCCTAAAATAAATTAATCTCTGTTCAAGTCTGTGTGACGTACTCGTCTAATACTGCCGCTTACGCGAGATTGAAAACAGGCAAGGTGGTTTGAGCGTCAATCTCTTCGATTTTGCCGCTGACCTTTTTACCAATTTCGACGTCTTTAGGGTCACATCCAACAATGTTTGCGACAATGCGCGTGCCTTCGTCTAATGAAATGACGGCGCAAATCAATGGGTACTGATAGCCTGGGAATTTAGGGTAGTGCAACTGCGTGTAGCTGAAGATCTCGCCTTGCATGGTCGACTCGACGCTGTCCCATTCCGTTGACTGACACTCACCACACATGTTGCGAGGCGGATGACGTAAAGTGCTGCAGCTGGTGCAACGCTGAATCATCAATTTCTTGTCTTTTTCCACAGCGTCCCACCACCATGCGTTGTCGTGACCACGTGGCGATTGAATGCGCATCGCAGGGGCAGGTGCGCCTGACTCGGCTGCAGCAGGGGCGGCTTGGTTTGATTCGTTCGGGATGAATTTCAACACACGGAACACCATACGACCGACCGCGTCACCGTTTTGATCTGTGTACGTGGTGACGGTTTCAATGAAATAGCCGATGCCGCGCGCGGTGGCTTTCTGTTCTGAAATGGTGTCGATGACGGTGTGGGCGGTGATCACATCGCCTACGGTGACATCACGGAAATACTCTTGTGTGCAGTTGGTGCCCAACACGCCCGTAAAGCCGTGGTCATCAAATACTTTGTGTAACAAACGCTGTGTGTCGAGTTCGGCTTCGTCGGTTGATGGGTTGTGCATTGGGAAGCCTTCTAGGCTCCAGGCTTGCAACATGGTGGGCGGTGCAATGATGCCTGCCTTGCTTGAGGCTGTGGCTACAGCTTCATCGGTATACACGGGATTGTGGTCGTCCATCACTTCACACCAATGACGAATCATCGGTTTGTTCACTGCGTCTAAGGCTGGTGTGGGTGGCGCCATTTCTTTGCCAATGTATGCGTAAATCTTGTCTTCAAATGCGCTTTTTTCTTGAGCATTCATGCTGTTTGGTCCTGTAGTCTGTTGAATCTGGTTAATTATTTGTTTGTTCTTTATGCGATGACTCGAATCAATCGTCAGAGCCATCGCATGCATGTTAAATCGATTGTAAGAAATTTGACCCAGTCGAGTCATCTTCCGCAAGCAATTTGCCCAATTTCGTCAACGCCACTTGAGCGCCACCCAGCATGACGCTGATGTGTTTTGCCCATAAGAAGTAGCGGTGAATTGGGTAGGTCACGTCAGCGCCCATGCCACCATGCAAATGCTGTGTGCGATGCACGATGCGATGGCCACACTCGGCAGCTTGGTATTTCGCAATGCTGACTTCGGCACGCGCGTCCAAGTTCTCGGTCACACGATACAAGGCCAAAAAGTACGTTGAGCGCATGGACTGTAAATCGATGTACGCGTCTGCGGCCTGCATGGCCACCATGCCCAAGGCACCAATTGGTGCGCCAAACTGCTTGCGCTCTGTGGTGTATTCGGCGGTGCGTTTGATGGCTTCTTCACACACGCCCACTTGGATGGCGCTCAAGGCCAACTCGGCATGAGACACGATCCAATCAAACTCGCTTTGTCCGCCCAGAACGTTGCCCGCGTCGATCTGTACATTGTCGAACGAGACATTGGCTTGCACCTCACCGCGAGCACTGGCGACAGGCGTTACGCTCACGCCGGCGGCATCGGTGTCGACGATGACGAGTTGCAACTCACCTGAGGCCGTTTGTGCTGGCACGATGATGGCGTTGGCTACGGCACCGTCTGGCACCATTTGTACGTCACCGCTTAAGACCAAGTCATTAATGCGCAGGTCTTTTTTAGCGGATTCGGTCATGCCGATTTCCGCAATCGCAGCGCTGAGTTTGATGCTGCCATCGGCCACGCCCGGCAGGTATTTTTGTTTTAATGCGTCGCTGCCAAACTCAATGATGGGCAATGCACCCAACACACAGGTTGAGAACAATGGCAGTGGTGAGACACGACGGCCTTGCTCTTCGAGAATCAAGCACAGCTCGATGAGACCAAGGTCTGTGCCACCGTATGCTTCAGGGACATTGATGCCGAGCAAGCCTTGTTCGGCGAGCGTGTTCCACAACTCGGTGTCGTAGGATTCATCGCTGTCTGCAAACGTGAGCAACCACTCGTCGGTTGTTCTGTCTGTGAATATTTGATGTGCCAATTCTTTGATGGCGTTCTGATCTTCGCTGAAATTAAAATTCATGTGCGTTCTCCTATCGGTTACGAGGCATGCCAAGCCCGAATGTGGCAATTAAACTTCTGAGCAGCTCGTTCACGCCACCGCCAAAGGTGGTGATTTGACAACGTCTGTATTCATGCTCGAGATCACCGTACAACATCGCCGAGTCGCTGCCGCTGACGGCAAGTGCTTGAGGGCCAATGCAGTCCATTAACAACTTACACACTTCAATGATGGATTCGGTTGATGACACTTTCATGCCCGAGGCAAGTGCCACGTCCATTTCATTAGCGTCGACTTTCGCGGTCATGCGCGCGGTGGTCACACGCATGGCTTCAAGCAATGACAAGGCGCTGGCCAAGTTCAGTTGAACACGAGGGTCGTCAATTGGACGGGCATTGTTGTTGCCCGGTGTGCGTGACCACGTGAGGGTGCGATCGTAGAGCTTCCAGCCTTGAATACCCCAAGCCGCCAAGCCAACGCGTTCGTGGTTCAGCTGCGCCATGGTCAACACCCAACCACCGTCTACTTCACCGATGATCATGGATTTATGCACGCGAACGTCTTGGTAGTACGACGCATTGGTGCGTACGCCACCGACGGTGTGAATCGGTGTATAGGAGAAGCCTGGGTCTGTGGTGTCCACCATCATGATGGTGATGCCTTTATGACGTGAATCGGGCGTGGTACGGACCGCAAGCCAAATGTAGTCTGCGCCTTCAGCGCCCGAGGTGTAGACTTTAGAGCCGTTTACGATGTAGTAGTCAGGATCGTTCGGGTCAACGACGGCACTGGTCGTCAAGTTGGCCAAATCGGTGCCGGCGTTCGGCTCTGAGTAACCAATAGCAAAATGCAATTCACCTGAGGCGATGCCGGGTAAAAATTTCTTTTTACTTTCTTCGGTGCCGAATGACATCAACGCAGGACCAACGGTGTTCAAGGTCACAAATGGAATGGGCGCACCAGCCAATAACGCCTCTTCAAAAAACATCAATTGCTCGGTGCTGCTCGCGCCTTGACCGCCATATTCTTTCGGCCAACCCAACGCCAGCCAGCCATCTTTACCCATCTGTTTGATGATCTCTTTGTACAGAGGGCCACTTTCGGCATTGCGCAATTCATCACGCCATTCGTCTTTGATTAACTCAGAAAAGTACGTACGCATTTTCTTGCGTAGTGCCTGCTGTTCTGGACTATAGTCTACAATCATAACTGTGCCTATGTTCTAATTTAAAGAGGACTTCGCAGGCATGACACACGATGTGCGTTTGACTGGCGAAGGCAGTTTGTTTATCGTGTACCTATTAAAGTTGAATATGGATTCAATTTCAAGAATTAATTGGTCATTTACGAAACATTCGATCGACGGTGCACTGCGCTTAAGGGTATGGCGATTGATTGTTGTAGTGATTTTTACTCAGAATGACTATAAATAAAAGGTTAGTGGGTGTGTAAGCGCCAACTTGCTTGGATGTAAAAAAGGAAGCAGAGTGTGAGTCAGTCGGAACATGCGCCTAAAAAGGCACTGAGTGCAAAAGGCGAAAAAGCACGTAAAAAACTCAAGCATGCCGCATTTGAGGTGTTGGATGAGATGGGGTATCACGACATCCGCATCGCCGATGTGACGAAACGAGCCGGTGTGGCATCGGGTTTGTTTTACCATTATTTCCCCGATTTACTGAGCTTAACGCGGGAGGTGCTTGAGGACTTTACCGCCAACGTGAAGCACTCGCAAAAGATTGAGCAGGGCATTGGCAAGGGCGATTGGTATGGGCGTATTTATGCCTACAATCATTTGGTAGTGTCGTCGTATTCTGAGCATCCGGGGATTATGCGCTGTCTGTTGCAGTTGGCCGACGCCGATAAAGACTTCTCGCGGATCTTACGTCAGGGCTTCATTGAGCAGTTGAGTTGGTTAACGCATCAAATGCCGCGCTTGTTTCCAGACGCAGGATTTGATCAAGCCCATGGTGCGCATCAATCGCTGATGGTGGTGTACTCGTTGTCAGGGATGGCGCAGACCTTGTTGAGAGATTACTACATCAATCAAGAGCCTGAATTGCATCAAGAGCCGTTGACCGACGACGCGGTGGCGGAGTTGCTGAGTGTGATTTTCTATCGAGGACTGTTTTTACAGCACCCACCCGCAGAGCGGTTGAACTACACCGCGCAATTAAGCCACATGCACAACTAGTGCTGAGCGCTCTATTGGACTTCGCATCGATACGAGACAGAAAAACACGGCGCATTGCCGCTGCCTGAGTACCCGCTCATGATGCCGTCAATTGGGATCTTGATGTGGCGTATTGTTCCATTGATGCTCGTCGGAGCTGCGACAGAGCTATTATCCGCATCGGTATACACAATGTTTGACTGGGTTAGGTTCAGATTGCTGGTAGTGCCTGCTACCGATGAATCAGGCGTGGGACAAGCGTCGTTAAATTGGACGGTTTGACTCGTACCATAGGCGTTGCCAACTAAATGCAGTTTGTTAGACAGTGAGTCATTAATCACGAGGCTATTATCGTCCGCGATACCGTGCCCGCTGTTTGACAGTTGGATGGTGTATTCAACAATGCTTCCGGGAATGATTTTTGGTGCGGAGGTTCCATTAATCGGATCGCTGATCGCAGTGGCCGTTTTTTTGACGTGTAACTGTGGCATACTATATTGTAGGGTGTAAACACCGTCGGTCGGTGTGATTGTGAAATCAACGGTTCCGTTTGTAAACTCTTGATCTGTGCCCACTGTCGTAAACGTTACCCCTCCATCGTTGCTGTGTAAGAGCTGGTATCTATGACCATTAACGTTCGCCAGCCCTATTTCCGAGGCTGTAAAGCTGAGCGTGACTTCATGCGAAGCGCCTGTCTGGTCAATATACCATTCACGTTGCAAACGTGACGTGGAATCCAGTCCTCCAACCCCTTCATTGTGCCCTGCCATCAGAGAAAAACCATTGGGTAATGCGCTGGTGTTGGAAAACCTCAGACCGCCCATTCCGCTGATGTTTCGAATGTGTCCTGAATCCGTTGATGTCTGACGACCAAATCCACCAATGTCATGAATATAAGCTGAAGAAGGGGAGTTTGTTGGTACATAACGCTCATTGTCATTGAGAGATGTTCCCCACTTCTCAGACAGATAATTGGTGATTAAGATGGATTCGGATGTGCTGACAAACTCTTTAAATACGATGACTTCGTTGAAGTAAGTATCCTTCGCTAAAACAGTCCCTGGGTAATGGCCACCCAGATTAAATGAGATTAAATTACTCGGATTGTTGGGGTTGTATTCTTGTGGGACGTCGGCCGATTTTCGAGTGCCTTGGCTGGCGACTTCTCGTGAGGTGTCTTTTATCTTGTATTCCAGTACGCGGGTGTCGTTTAGGTTTGATGTCGGGAAAACAGTTGGGTTCCAATTGTTATTGCCAACTACGGTTTTAATCCAGCCTTGAAATCTATTTTTGTAATTATATATTATTAGACCGTCTTCTCCATTTCGCGTTGAGATGATCGTCTCATGAGCCCCGCTCTGAGCATCGTGAACGACAACAAAAAACACTGCCTCCACCTGCATTTCCACTGACCCTAAAATCAAAATCATTTGACTCGCCCGTTGTTAACGACGAGCTATCTAAGCGAACCGCATTGTTGGATTGATTATCGGTGCGATATTGGGGTGTTTTTGTGGCAAAACGAGGGGTTAAGTTGTTGCCTTCGCCACTTTTGTCCGTCCAGTTTGTGACTATTGACGTGTTGGTTGGGTTGTCGCTCTCATCGCCATCGCCATCCACGTCGTTGCGTCCCACCAACCGACTGCGTTGCTGATGTCTAGCGCCTCTCCTGCATAAGCGGTTCCCATGAGTAAGCTTGCCGTTAACAGCACAAGGTATTTAATCATAATCATGTGAAAGGTCATTCCTTTGAGTTGATTCTTGTCATGAGTGACATGCTGACAGCGTATGAGGTAATCCGAAGGAGTGAGTCTCAATCTGTAAGCCTCCTTATAATACAATATAATATAATATAATATTGAGACAATAATGGCACTGTAAAATAAGTCGTAAATCTAACGTCAATCGATGGCGTAACATATCGTAGTTGCTGAGAATGGCTGAGTTACTGCAGTTCGCATCGATACGAGACAGAAAAAACGGCACATTACCGCTGCCTGAGTATCCGCTCATGATACGGTCAATCGGGATGATGATAGCGCTTACGACGTCATTAGTTGTACTTGTGACAGACATCGGCAACGTCAATGCTTTGGCCTGGGTTATCTTGTCACTAGAAGGAGCTGCCCCCGACAAAGTCTCTGGATATGATGTTTGGCCTGTAGCTTCCATTGATCATGATGGTTGTTACTTACACAATTTGGCGTATTAGGTTGTTATTCTGACGTGAGAGATTGGTGTATGATTATTAAAATACACGCGAAGGTTGTGTCATCAACGTCAGCGTAAACGGGTTCAATTAAACGCACCCTGTAACTATCAAAATACCACCCAATGCAACAAGGGATCGTTCCGATGAAATCAACCGTCTTTTTGATGACATGTATTGTCTTGATGTTAGCTGCCTGCCAAGGCTCTTCGTCAGCTATCAGCGTTGAGACTCAAACGGGTGCCAGCGAACAGTTAGCAACACCGTCTTGTAACTTGCTGCTTAAGGATTTGCCAGACAAGTCCACCGTTGTCAGTGACGCGTGCATAGAAACAGACAATGAATCGTGTAAGACGACTCATTTGATTGGCGGAGCAGTCATCAATAATTCAAACAGTCTGGTGTTAACGGAAACAACCAGTGGTCAAAACAATCACGATTGATGCGGCGGCGTGTCAGCAAACAGAGTTTGAGTTTAAGGTCGTGCCTGAACATTATACGGACGGCTTTGATATTCAGATCAAGGAGAATGATCAGCAATGCAGCATTAGCAACGCCTCGGGTGTTTACAATGGGTTTCCAAACGTAGCCGCAAAAATTCAATGCCCCGATGACGCAGGCGCTCGCTACTCGGGCAATCCTGTAATTCGAGATCAATATGTGGCTGACCCTACGGCCATTATCGTGGGAGATTATTTGTACGTGTATGCTGGGAAAGACGAGACGTCGTTGTTTGATTTGGAATCGGAGCGTTGCGGTAATTTGTTCGGATGTGCGCTGGAGTTGTTAGAGTTTTAATGGGGGGCTTTGATATTACGGGATATCATATTTATCGCACTCGAAATATGAGCGACTGGGAGTATGTTGGGCCCGCATTGTTGGTGGATGATGTGTCGTGGATGCCGCAATCATGGGCAGGACATGTGATTGAGCACAACGACAAATATTATTTGTACACATCGTCGCCCGTCTTCGAAATAAACTACGTCGGCTACGTCTTGGATTTCTTTAAGTTCTTGAGACTGCCGAATGGTCCCAGAGCATCTGTTGGCGTTGCGGTCAGTGATTCTCCGGATGGGCCATTTGTGGATATTGGGCAGCCACTCATCAAATGGGGTACACCGGGCACGATTAACTCCGTGATGGATCCAGCTGCATTTATTGATGACGATGGGCGTGCGTATTTATTCTATGGCGGTGGTGGCAAAGCGCAATACGTTGAGCTGAATGCGGACATGATCTCACACGACGGACAGTTTAAAGACATTGAAGGTGTGGATGGAAGTGATCCCATTCCCGAATTTGTCGAAGGGATTTACATTCACAAACGCGGCGAGATGTATTACATGAGCTATTCCAAATCGTCATTTGGTAAAGCCCCTGATGGTTTGGCCTATGCGACGGCGGACAATGTGCACGGTCCGTGGACATTCCAAGGCGAGTTTTTAGACGACGTGGGCATCATGACCAATCACAGTGCGATTGTGACGTTTAAAGGTGAAGACTATTTGTTGTATCACAACGGACGTTTGCCGGGTATTCACAGTAAGCACCATGTTACGGGCAGCGGCGTGAAAAGTTTATCGACGCGGGCGATGACCGTGGACAAGTTGTCGTACGATCAAGACGGGAAGATTAACTACGTTGAACAAACCGCCATCGGTGTCCCTGAGTTGCGATAACGTTGGTGCAGGTTTCTACGCGCTTATGGTTTGTTGACCTTGGGTGGGTTCTTGCGATTGGGATAGCAGTGAGTGCAAATCTCACATTCCAAGCCAAAGCATTTTCCGCGCTGGGCAAAATTCGCGTCCGTAATAAATGATCTGCAAATGCAGGTCGATCCAACTCTCCTTGGGAAACAAGGCTTTTAAATCACG
>CANNZV010005281.1:0-23377 GCA_947561585.1 Caprella mutica | reverse complement strand
AAAGAGAACAACGGTGCGAATGATCGAGCGTCTGAGTTGGATCGAGAAGGTGTGTTTCGACTAAGCATTGGCCTAACTCACGCATCGTATACGCAACACTTTGGCCCAAAGCCTAAACGCCCAGCGAAAGGGTGTATTATCCAGAGTGAGCATGACTTCACCGTACTTGATACGTTGATGCCGCACCCCATCTATGGCTGGATGGCGTGGGCTCAAATCTTAAGCCCAACAGAATCCACGTTTAAAGAAATCTATCCATTGATCACAGACGCGCATGCAAATGCGATGCTCAAATTCAAAAAGAAGCGACCTGAAGTGAGTAGCACCGACTGCCTACTTAAATAATACTTGGCCTAACAGACCTTGGATTCTAAAATTTACTGTGCAGTATGCATTTGATTTTTTGAAGAGTGACCTGTCTAATGCCGTATTACGGGTGTGATTTAAAACGCTAATTATTAAAATACGACGGCTTGTTAATTTATGATCAAATTCTTTTCGCTCTTATTAATGGTGTCGTTTTTATCCAGCTGCGCAGGGTTCGTCGGTGGAGACTTGAGAGGCATCAAACTGGGCGAGCGCGGTCATGTTGACAGTCTGCCGGTAAAAATTAACGACATGCGATGCAGTCAATCACCGAAACAGTATGTGCTTAAGATTACGTCGGACGCGAAAGATGATTATGGCGGTGATAATGTGCTGGGGCGCGTGTCAACGCGAACGCTTGGATTGATTCCGACGTACTGGTTGAAATTTGTCGACAGTCAGGCCACTATTTCAAAGGACGGGGAGACCGTGTATGTGCGAGATGATAAGAGTCGGGTGCACGTGTTTTATGGTTTGTTGTGGCGTATTTTGCCGACCACGCGCAATTCATTGGTGGCGGATGAAGGCCTAGGGCTTCGAGTGGAGTCGGGCATTAAATACCGTGCGGTTGCCAAAACCCTTGCGGAACTTCCGCAAGGCCTCAAACTCAGTGACCTGTGTGTGCTTTAGCCAAATATGTCTTTTGTAACAGAGAGATATGATTTAAATTGTATGTTTATACAGTATTTTCTTGCAAATCATAAAACCTCTTTATATACTGTATAAAAGAACAGTTATAGAGGATATGCATCATGAAAACAAAATTACTCGCAACCGACTACCATTTATTCAGAGACGTGATCAATCAATCGTGCACTCAGCGTGTACACCGTCAAGGCGACACGACGTATTTGTACAGCCCAGACGATCACATCGTAGCCGCCATGAAACAACCCAAGATCACGCAAGAAGGCGATTGCTTGCCAGCCAGTTATTACGTCAGCAGTAATTTACTTCAATAAATACGTCTATGTACGTCGTTGCGCCAACGCATTGGCACACCCATGTCGTCTCTCCCCTGATGGTGTTGTGTGTGATGTGTTGAGGTCGTGACACTCATCTCCATGGTCTGCTTGGCGTGAATCGAGCGTTGCTCGATTCACGCCTTTTTTTATGGATCGGATGATGCCTTCCCCCTATCTCTGTAGTTTCTCTCTTTGTTCGTATCCATTCGATGACTCTTGTCTATTTTTTATGCAGTTTGTGGCGTCAGCACACCCATTATTTACATCATGATACGAGTCTGACACGCAGCGCTCTTTCGTTTAATAACGGGGATAAGCCCCTAAAGTAATGTATACTGTGGTTTTTTTAAGACAATCTATCTATGACCAAACCAACATTTAACGACCCCTATGCGGATCGAGAAGCCGATAATTACGAAGCGCCGGTGCCCAGTCGTGAGTTCCTATTGGAATTCATTACGGAGCAAGGCGTTCCGATGTCGCATGGACGTATTTGCGACTTATTGGAACTCGAAGAGTCTCAGTCCGAAGGCGTACGACGCAGGCTGCGTGCCATGCTGCGTGATGGTCAGTTAAGTCGTGGTAAAAAGAACAGCTACATCCCATTCGAAGAAGCCGACAGCGTTCAAGGCCATGTTATTGGTCATCGCGATGGCTTTGGGTTTGTTAAACCCTTAGACGGTTCAGACGATGTGTTTTTGCCGTTTGGGCAAATGCGAGCGGTGTTTGACGGCGATGAAGTCATGGTTGATGTCATTCATACCGATAAACGAGGCAAGCGCGAAGGTCGTATCAACAGCGTTGTTCAGCACAACACGCACACCGTCATTGGGCGCCTTGAACAGCGCGACAATCAGACCATCTTAATCTCAGATAATCAACGCATCACGCAAGACATTGTGGTGTCTAAAGACAGCGCACAAGGCATTGCAGCCGGTGTGTTTGTGTCAGTCAACATCACGCAACAGCCTCAACGTCGCAAGCCAGCATTTGGTGAAGTGACCGACATCTTGGGCGAGCACATGGGGCCCGGCACGGAAACCGACATTGCCTTGCATTCGCATAACATTCCGCATGTGTTTCCAACAGACGTCGTTGATGAAGCCGAGCAGTTTGCAGATGAACCAACCGACATCGATAAGCAAGGGCGTGTTGATTTACGTAAGTTACCACTTGTCACGATTGACGGCGAAGACGCTCGCGATTTTGATGACGCGGTGTATTGTAAAGCGAAGACATTGGGCGGTTGGGTCTTGTATGTGGCCATTGCCGATGTCAGTCATTACGTGTCGCCTAAGTCCCCACTGGATCAGGAAGCTTTACTAAGAAGCACCTCGGTGTATTTCCCGAGTCGCGTTGTGCCAATGTTGCCTGAAGCGCTCTCCAATGGCTTGTGTTCATTGAACCCTGCGGTAGATCGTTTGTGCATGGTGTGTGAAATGACGTTTAACGCCAAAGGCAAAATGACGTCGTATCAGTTTTATGAGGGGGTCATGCACTCTCATGCGCGCTTAACGTACACCCAAGTCGGTGCGATGTTGGAATGAACAATCACCTGATAAAGCACTGCGCCAAGAATACAAACACGTCACCAAAGAGTTAGATGCGTTGTATAAATTGTACAAGGCGCTTGCTAAAGCACGTCACATTCGTGGAGCAATGGAGTTTGAAACCACTGAAACGCGCATGGAGTTTGGCGACGATAAAAAGATATCAAACATTGTGCCCGTGGTGCGTAATGATGCGCATAAGTTGATTGAAGAATGCATGCTGAGCGCCAACGTGGCTGCGGCTCAGTTTTTAGAAAAGCACAAGCTGCCAGCGTTGTATCGTGTGCATGAGAGTCCACAAGAAAAGAAAATTACCAATTTAAGAAGCTATTTGGGTGAGCTGGGATTAGAGCTTAAAGGCGGCGACAAGCCGACCCCCAACGATTATCGAAAACTGGCGCTGTCGATCAAAGACCGTGACGATGCCTCGGTCATTCAAATTATGATGTTGCGCTCAATGAATCAGGCCAATTATCAAGTTGAAAATTTAGGTCACTTTGGTTTGGCCTACGAAGCGTATGCGCATTTTACCTCGCCGATCCGACGTTATCCTGATCTGATGGTGCATCGCGCCATTCGCAGCGTCATCAATTCTAAGCAACGAAGTAAGCATGTTAAACGTCCGAGAGGCTTTAAGCCCAATGACGTTGAACAATACCCATTCAGTCTTGAGCAGTTAGTGGGCATTGGGGAGCAAGCCTCTATGGCGGAGCGTCGCGCGGATGATGCCAGCCGAGATGTGGCGTCGTGGTTGAAGTGTGAGTACTTGAAAGATCGCATTGGCGAAGAGCACACAGGTGTGATCACGGCCGTGACCTCATTTGGTTTCTTCGTGGAATTGAATGACATTTTTGTGGAAGGTCTGGTGCACATCTCGCAGTTGAAATCGGATTACTTTTCATTCGATCAAGCGGGTCAGCGATTGATTGGTGAAACCCATCGAAAGGTATATAAATTAGGCAACTTGGTGGATGTGCGGGTTGTTGATGTTAAATTGGATGAGCGTAAAATCGACTTCGAATTGACCGAAGACGGCGGTGCTCAGCGTGGGAAACCTAAGAAGAAAGGTGTGAAAAAAGCGCCGATCAAAAAGAAACGCAGCGGCAAAAAACGACCGCCACGTAAGTCATCAGGCGACCGTAAAAAAGCATGATGGTGCGATCACTGACAGTAACGGGTTCGGAGTGAGCAGACGGCTATGAGTCATGATCTCGAGTGGGTGTATGGTATTCATGCGTGCCAAGCCCTGTTAACGCGTCATCCTGAACGCATCATTTCAGCGCATGCCTTGAAAGGGCGTGACGATCAGAAGTTCACCGAGCTGCTTGATGCGCTGTCGGGACTGCGAATTGACTGCCAAATCGAATCCAGAGAGCGCTTAGATGAGCTCACTGAAACACAGCAGCACCAAGGCATTGCCTTGCAGTGCAAACCCTCCCAAGTCTTCGATAAATCGTATTTAAACGCCTTACTTAAACGCACCGAGAACGATGTGTTGTTGTTGATTCTCGATGGCGTCACAGATCCTCATAATTTGGGCGCGTGCATTCGCAGTGCCGAAGCGGCTGGTGCAGATGCGGTGATCATTCCAAAGCACAAAGCCGCCAGTTTAAGCCCAGTGACACGCAAGGTCGCATGTGGCGCAGCGGAAATCATTCCCATTGTGTCGGTAAAAAACCTCGCACAGTGTTTGTCTGAATTGAAAGAGCAAGGTGTGTGGTTGTATGGTGCGGCGGGCGAAGCGTCGAGTTCAATTTATCAAACCGATCTGACTGGTAATGCAGCGCTTATTTTAGGTTCAGAAGGCGATGGGTTGCGTCAACTCACGAGATCGCGATGCGATGTGCTGATTAATATACCGATGGCAGGGCTCACCAGCAGTTTGAATGTGTCAGTGGCTGCCGGTGTGTGCTTGTTTGAAGCATTACGGCAGCGCAGTGTATAACGCTTAAGCGTCTACGTAGACCACGCCGTCTTCAACGGTGACGGGATACGTTTTCAATGCATTTTCCTTACGTACAAAATTGAGTAACTGGATACCCGGTGGAAAGTTGGCCCATGCGACGACTTCGCCGGTTTTGATGTCGAAGCGTGCACGATGGATCGGACACTGAATTTGACAGCCATCAATGATCTT
This sequence comes from Caprella mutica, assembly GCA_947561585.1. Taxonomy (NCBI): domain Eukaryota; kingdom Metazoa; phylum Arthropoda; class Malacostraca; order Amphipoda; family Caprellidae; genus Caprella; species Caprella mutica. The sequence continues at coordinate 18,359 of CANNZV010005281.1, read as the reverse complement.
GCCTTTTTTCAGCGGCATAAATAAGTGAGTGCAATTGGATTGCGTAGCATAAAACCCATCGTCCAAGTGGAAGACTAGAACATTGTCGTCACCGCAGGAAACGGCAATTTGTTTGCCCTGCGCCAGTTCGGACTCTAAACAAACCTTGTGTTTTGCCATGATGCATTACTCGTGTGGTTGTTATTGTTGAGCAACCAGCGTAACGCTTCTTGATGTGTTGGGTCAAGCGGTAGGCGTGGCGTCACTCTTAGGAGCGGCATCGCTCGCGTCCTCAGTCGTGTTGGCTTCGACGGGGGATTCTTTGGGTGGTTTTTTACTCGCGAGTTTGGCTTCAATGTCACTGATTTCAACAACCGGAAAGCCCTTTTGCGTGCTGTCTACTTCTAAAATTTCAGCGCGGACATCGATGTGTTTGCTGTTATATTCAATCAAAGAGTTGAGTGCGATGTCGTGATAGGGGGTTTTAAATAAGGCATTGGGTTCACTGCCGTCTAACCAATATTCCATCTTTTTGGTTAAATAATGACCGTCTTTGTTTTGAATAACGAATACCTTAGGCATTGAAAACTCTCTATAATGGTGGCTCAGGTGTCAATGAGTCAAAATGACGTCAGCGCATTTTGTCAGTCGTATTTTAGCGAAAAAACAGCAGCGAAAAAACAGTTAATGCAGCGTATTGCAATTCAAGTAATTGATCCCATCCATCAGGACATCGCCTCATCGAGTGCGGCGCAACTTAACCTGCCTATGTTTTGTCAGCACGACAATGAAGAGGGTTTATTGCTCGATGATTATGACTTGTTATTGTGCTTTGACGGCATGCGCTGGTGTCTCAGAGATCATGTGCGAGCGGTCGATAAAGACGCGCGTGGTCGAGACAAACAATCAGTACAACGCATGGGAGATTTAACCATCGATTTTGTCGGTGGCGCCTCCAAACATCGTTTTCTTTACGGTGGAGGAAAAGGCCAAGACATTGCAAAAGCGGTGGGCGCGTCGAAGGTCAGTGGGTTATCGGTGTTGGATGCAACCGCTGGCTTAGGGCGAGACGCCTTTGTCTTGGCGAGTTTAGGATGTCGCGTGCAGATGTGCGAAGCCAACCCCATTGTTCATTTTTTATTGGACAGTGCGTTAACGTCTGGAGCCACGCAGCTCGCCATGGAGGATGAGCACGATGTTGCTTTATCAGACACCATGAACCGATTGTCACTGGCACACGATAACAGCGAGACGTTAATGCAAAATCCGCTCAATGAATGGGATGTGATTTATTTGGACCCCATGTTTCCTGAACGACGTAAATCGGCGAAGGTGAAAAAAGAAATGCAGTATTTGCATCACTTGTTGATGGAGGATTCGGACGCTGAGCGCATGGCGATGGCTGATGAGCGTTTACTGGAGTCTGCTTTGAATGCACGCTGTGCACGCGTGGTGGTGAAACGTCCAAGCCATGCGCCCACCTTGTCTGAACGGTTTTCACCGACTCATGCGATTAAGGGAAAGTCGACGCGCTTTGATGTGTACGCATTGCGAGCGCTGAAATGAATCAAAATTGGTCTGTGCCATGGGATGACAACCCACGCCGTACGGTTTGCTTTATCACTTACTGTGAGTTTGTGTAATGTTGTTTTTTGAACGAGAGAAAGGCGGTGAGCGCGCAGTCACTGTGAATGTAACCGGGTTTGCGAAGTTGGAAACGCCCGATTACGACGAGTTTTTGTTGTTGGTGCATGCGGCTGGTGTGACAGGTGCGGCGCATTTTGAATGCAAGCGTAAATACCCCAGTCCAGCGTATTTTATTGGCTCTGGAAAGTTGGATGAGTTGAAACAATTGGTGAACGAAAACGACGTTGATGTGGTGTTGTTTAACCATGCCTTAAGTCCAGGGCAAGAGCGTAATATTGAGCAGGTATTGAGCTGTCGTGTGGTGGATCGTACCGGTGTGATTTTGGATATTTTTGCGCAACGCGCTCGAACCTACGAAGGAAAACTTCAAGTTGAACTCGCGCAACTGTCGCATTTGTCGACGCGTTTGATTCGCGGATGGACGCATTTGGAACGCCAGAAAGGTGGTATCGGACTGCGTGGTCCAGGTGAAACACAGCTTGAAAGTGACCGTCGAATGGTGCGTGATCGCATTACGATGCTCAAGGGACGATTGAAAAAAGTCAGCTCCCAACGCGATCAAAGCCGTCAGCCGAGAATGAAGCAAGATAAGCCGATCGTGTCGTTGGTGGGCTACACTAATGCTGGGAAGTCGTCTTTGTTTAATTGTGTGACCGATTCGGACGTGATGGTGCAAGACATGTTGTTTGCCACATTGGATCCAACGTATCGAGAGTGGACAATTCCTGAATTGGGTCCGACGATGTTGGTGGACACGGTTGGGTTTATTCGTCATTTACCGCATGATTTGGTTGAGGCGTTTAATTCAACTTTGGAAGAAAGCGTCTACGCAAATCTTCTATTGCACGTGGTGGATGTGAGTCATGAAGATCATGTCAGTATGATTGAGGCGGTCGAAGGCGTACTCGAAGAGATTGGCGCCGATCACATTCCGTGTTTGCAGGTGTACAACAAAATAGACGTGCTGGATGTGCCTGAAAAAATAGATCGTAATGATGCAGGCATCCCCGTTCGAGTGTGGATTTCAGTGCATCAAAAGAGGGGCTTGGGATTACTTCAGCAAGCCATTTTGGAGTGCTTGGGTCACGATCAATTAAAAGGGCGTTTGACGTTGCCGCATCACCTCGGTGGGCTTCGTTCAACCTTGTATGAAATCGAAGCGGTCATGGATGAGTCCATCTCTGATTTAGGCGAATACGAATTGACCGTCAGTGCCCCAAAGGCAAGGCTTATGAGCTTATTTTCACACCACAAGGTGGATGTGACACAGTGTTGGGTTGTTCAGAAATAAGCGATGACTGTGACGAAAAAAAACCAGCCAAAGGCTGGTTAAGAACTTCGGTTTAGGGAAGGAGAAGCCCCATAAGAAGTTACTTTTAATATAGTTAACTATTTGGCTTATGCAACTATCTTTTGTATAAACAGCGACTGAATGAGTGCCATGCCATGTGTCGCATCCGAGACACTACACGCTCTCAAGCACTGTCTAGTTTGATTCAATATCACGCCATAATTTATTCAATCGCTTGGGCGATACGGGCATCAATGTTTTGAGTGCTTGAGCAAACGCAGACACACGGTACTCTTCCAGCATCCAGCGGTACGTCACCAATGATTCTGTATTCAACGCAGTGTCTTGACCGATGGCAGCAACACGTTGGTCGTAGCGTTCGGATAACACGTTAATTTCTTGAGTCAGTGCGGTATCTTTCGAGACCTGACCGGGTGCTTTTTCAAGGCGAATGGAAATGGCGTTTAAGTATCGCGGGTATTGCTGCAACCAATGGTGAGGGGTGTCAAACAAAAACCCTTTATACAATAAACGATCCAGTTGTGTGTTGATATCACTCACGGCCAATGCAATGGCGAGAGGGTTTTTACTTTGTTTAATGCTTTTTTTGATGCCAACCACGGTGTTTAATGTCTCTAATAATACCGCTTCGATGTCTCGTGCCGTGTTGGTGATTGTGTGTTTTCCCAAATCAAGACACACATTAAATTCGTCTGCGGTTCGGGGCAGTCGTTTGTGAGCCTCCGATACGTTCTCTTTGTCATCTGTTGACGTATTGCACAGCGCATCAAGTTGTTGAAAACAGCTGATGTGAATGGCGCTTAGGATGATGTCATCTACGACACGTTCTCTGTTGCCGATGGAGAGTACAGAGAGCATAAAGTCTTGGCCTTTGAGCAGCTCTTTTTTCAAGGGTTTGATCAAGGGCTTCAGTGTTAATAATGCTAAGCGGCATAAGCCTCGAGTCGTTTGATGAGTGGCTTTGATCTGAGTGTCACTTAGGCACAGACTCACGGAATTCATGTTATCGACGAGTGTCGGGTAGGCGGTGATGTTCATGCCGCCTTGTTGTAGATGCTCGTGTTGATTTAACGGGCCAAAATCCCAGCGCGTGATGCCGTCTTGTCCAATGGGATGGTCGGTGATATCTAAGGCGCTTTGTATGCGCTCTTGATAGGTGTCTTTCAGCACGTCGAGGCGTCGGTTCTGCTCGATGACGCGGCCGCGTTCATCAATGACTTGAATGTTGAAACGATAGTAATCATCGATGTTGATTTGATCCCACGCACTATCTGGTATATCGACCAGTGTGAGACGTTTGATTTGATGTCGCAATGCGGCGCATAAGGGGCTGTCGTCGGCTTGGATTAGAGCGAGAATGCGATCCACTTGAGATGGAATAGGGACGATGTGCTTGCGCCACTGTTTGGGTAATGCTTTGAGTATGGCGATGCATTTCTCACGCAGTAATCCCGGTATCAACCATTCCAAGCGTTGCTCTGGAATCATGTGCACCGCATCGATGGGAACTTGGATGCTGACACCATCGGCAGGGTGTCCCGGTTCGAAATGATAATTGAGTGTAAATGTTACGCCCTTCCATTCCAGTGTGTTGGGAAATTGAGAGTCGGTGATGGCGTGTGCGCTGTGTTGCATGATGTCATCGCGAGACAAATGTAAGATCTTAGGGTGCTTGATTTCGGCTTGTTTTCGCCACACTTCAAATTGCGTCAAACTCACCACATGCGATGGCACGCGCTCGTTGTAAAAATCAAAAATAATGTCGTCATCGACTAAGATGTCGCGGCGCCTTGATTTTGATTCCAGTTCGGCGATGTCGTGCTTGAGCGTTTGGTTGTGATTAAAAAACGAGTTTTTCGCAATGCGTTTGCGTTTGGCTTTCATGCTTTTGACGTAACGCTCTTCGACCAGTGCCGATCGAATGAAAATGTCACGCGCTTCAATTGGATTGATCTCTGCATAAAGTACCGTTGATTTCTCGTTCAAAATCACGCCGTAGAGACTGCATCGTTCAAAGGCGTTTACTTTGCCTGACTTCACATGATAATGAGGTTCGTACTGCTGGCGCTTGATTAAATGCTCCGCGCATTCGATCACCCAGTTGGGTTCGATTTGAGCCACTTGATGGGCGAATACCTTGGAGGTTTCCAGCATGTGTCCGGCCATTAACCAGTTTGGCCTTTTCTTGGATTGACTGGATCCAGGGAAAATTAAGAAACGTCGATTGCGCGCCCCTAAGTAATCGTTGTCGGGTGTCTTTCGTCCAATGTTTCCCAGTAAACCGCTGAGCAATGCTCGATGAATGGCGTCGTAAGGCGCGGCTTGAGTGTTGGGTTTGAGCTTCAGGGATTTGACCGCGAGGCCGAGCTGGTGATGCAGCTCGCGCCACTCTCTCATGCGGTTGTGTGATAAAAATAATTTACTGCACTGTTTGCGCCATTGGTTGTGACTCAGTGCGCTGCGCTGTTGCTCAGCATAATCCCACAACGCAATGTACGTCATGAAGTCAGAATGGTCGTGTTTGAATTGGCGGTGTTTTTCATCAGCCGCTTGGCGCTTATTGGAAGGGCGCTCTCTGGGATCTTGTATGGACAACGCACTGCTAATAATAAGGACTTCATTAAGGCAGCCGAGCGAGGTCGCGGCTAAGATCATGCGACCCAACTTTGGATCAACCGGCAACTGCATGAGCTGACGCCCTAAAGGCGTGAGTTCATTGCGTGCATTGACCGCTTGCAGCTCTTGCAACAGTTTAAATCCGTCATTGACCACGCGTGGATCCGGTGGGTCGATGAACGGAAAGTCATTGATGTCACCCATGCGTAAATTGAGCATTTGCAGGATGACGGCGGCCAAATTGGTGCGTCTGATTTCAGCATCGGTAAACTCGGGGCGTGATGCAAAATCCTGTTCGTCGTAGAGGCGATAGCATACACCATCGCTGACGCGTCCACAGCGACCTTGGCGTTGATTGGCACTGGCTTGTGATACGCGCTCAATGGGAAGTCGTTGGATTTTTGAACGATAAGAGTAGCGACTGATGCGCGCCATGCCCGTATCGATGACATAGCGAATGCCGGGCACGGTCAGAGACGTTTCAGCAACATTGGTGCTCAAAATAACGCGTTGGCCTTGGTGCTTTTTAAAGATCTTTTGTTGGTCGCTGGCGTTTAAACGAGCGTACAGTGGTATGACCTCAAGTTGAGAGTACGCGGCCTCTTTCAGTGAGGCCGCACTGTCACGTATGTCTTTTTCGCCGCTTAAAAACACTAAAATGTCGCCACGTTGCTCGGCTTTTTTTGAGAGTGCGACAATTTCACCAACCGCATCGGTGACGGCTTGAGTCAGGTCATTGTTGGACTCGTCAATGGGGCGGTAGAGTGTGGTGACGGGATAGCTTCGACCCGATACTTCAATCACAGGTGCGTTGTTGAAGTGCGCAGAAAAACGCTCAAGGTCAATGGTCGCTGAGGTGATGATGACTTTGAGATCTGGACGTTTCGGCAGGATCTTTTTTAAGTAGCCCATGATGAAGTCGATGTTTAAGCTGCGTTCGTGCGCCTCATCGATGATGAGCGTGTCGTAGCGCGACAAAAAACGATCGTGTTTAATTTCGGCGAGCAGAATGCCATCGGTCATTAATTTGACCAATGTCGACTCGTTGGTGTGGTCCTTGAAGCGCACTTGATAACCCACCGCGTCACCGAGCGGGGTGTGTAGTTCTTCGGCGATACGACTGGCCACGGAATGCGCGGCGATTCGACGCGGTTGTGTGTGGCCAATGAGTCCACGAGCGCCTCTGCCCAGTTCCAAGCAGATCTTAGGCAGTTGCGTTGTTTTACCCGATCCTGTTTCACCTGCAATGATCACCACTTGATGCTGTGTGATGGCCTGCGCAATGTCGTCTCGACGCATTGAAATGGGTAAGTCAGCAGGGTATTGAATGGTTGGGCAAGCGGATCGTCGTGCCTCGACATGTGCCCATGAACGTTCACAACGTGCTTCCAGTTCAGAGACACGCGTTTCAAGCGTATCGGTCACGGCGTTACCAGCAAACGCCTTGCGAAGGGTTTGAATGCGCTGTGTGATACCGAATTGGTCGCGCGTTGACAGTGCATCAATGCGCGCATGTAATGCGGACAGTCGAGCGGTCAATTGTGTGGGTGCAGAGTCCAATGCATTGCCTTGTTAAGTGTGCGTGTGATCGCACACAGTATAATGGAATCGAGAGCGATCACGGTGCACTTTTTAACTCAGAGTGTCAGGAATGAATGTGTGGCGACATAGCTCAAAGCCATGTCGTCTGGTGTGGTGTCGAGTGCCTTAGGCGTCGTCGCTGTAGCGTTGGAACACCAGCGATGCATTGGTTCCACCAAAGCCGAAACTGTTGGACATGACTCGATTCAATGTCACGTTTCTCTCAGTGGTGGTGACAATGGGAATGTCTTTTGCGTTCTCATCCAAGGTGGTGATGTTGGCTGAGGCTGCAATGAAGTTGTGCTTCATCATCAATAAACTGTAAATGGCTTCCTGCACACCTGCGGCTCCCAGCGAATGCCCGGACAGTGACTTGGTCGAGCTGACTTTAGGCGTGTCCATGCCGTCGAATGCGTTGATCACGCCTTCGAGCTCTTTGAGATCCCCTGCGGGAGTACTCGTGCCGTGTGCGTTGATGTAGTCAATGGGACCGTCAACAGTGCTCATGGCCTGCTTCATGCAACGCACAGCGCCTTCACCTGACGGTGCCACCATATTGTAACCGTCGGACGTGGCGCCGTAGCCAACAAGTTCTGCGTAGATTTTCGCGCCGCGTTGTTTGGCGTGCTCTAGTTCTTCGACCACCACCATGCCCGCACCGCCCGCAATGACAAACCCGTCACGATCTTGATCGTAAGGGCACGATGCGGACTCAGGGTGCTCGTTGTTGGTGCTTAAGGCACCCATGCCGTCGAATAGACAGGCTAAGGTCCAGTCATTTTCTTCGCCGCCGCCTGCAAATACGACGTCTTGTTTGCCCATTTGAATGAGTTCCATGGCATGGCCAATGCAGTGTGCGCTGGTGGCGCAGGCCGACGAGATGCTGTAATTCACGCCCTTGATTTCAAATGGCGTGGCCAAGCAGGCCGATACCGCGCTGCCCATGGTGCGTGTGACACGGTAGGGTCCCACGCGTTTGATGCCGCGGTTGCGTAATTCATCCGCGGCTTCGATGAGGTTTGACGACGAGGCACCACCAGAACCGGCAACAATGCCAGTGCGTTCGTTGGACACTTGCTCATGCGTTAGGCCAGAATCTTCGACCGCATCTTTCATCGACAGGTAGGCGTAGGCGGCTGAGCCTCCCATGAAGCGCAGCAATTTGCGATCGATCAATGCCGTTAAGTCGACGTCAACGTCGCCGCTGATTTGACTGCGCATGCCCATTTCTTTGAATGATTCATTGGTACGGATGCCGGATGTGCCGGTTTCTAATGCGTGACGAACAGTGTCTAAGTCATTGCCTAGGCACGATGTGATGCCCATGCCTGTAATTACTACGCGTTTCATATTCAACCCTTTCTACGTGTGTCGTGTTTGCTATTGCTGCGAGGCTGAGCTTAGGCCATTTGTTCTTTATCAAACATGCCCACTTTTAGGTCCTTCGCGGCATAAATCTCTTTGCCATCCACCATCATCACCGCATCGCCAATGCACATTTTGAGACGACGAGCGATTAAGCGTTTGATGTGAATATGGTACGTCACTTTGCTGGCCGTTGGTAATACCTGTCCGGTGAATTTAATTTCGCCGGCACCCAGTGCGCGACCAAAGCCTTCAATGCCAGTGTGCGACATGAAGAAGCCCAGCAATTGCCACATGGCATCGAGACCGAGGCAGCCCGGCATGACAGGATCGCCTTTGAAATGGCAGTCAAAGAACCATAAGTCTGGGTTGATGTCGAGTTCGGCCACCAGGTGCCCTTTGTTAAAGTCGCCGCCATTTTCGTTGATGGATGCAATGCGGTCGACCATGAGCATGTTGTCGGTCGGTAATTTACCGAACCCTGGACCAAACAGCTCGCCGTGACCGCATGCGATGAGATCGTCTTTTGAATAAGCGGATTGTTTTACGAATGACATGATGCGGCTCTCTGTGTGGTTAATTGTTAACGATATCTAATAAGCCGATGGGGTGTGCTGCTTATTGTTATTCTTTTATTGGCATGAGCCCTGATTTAATCAGGTCATACTGGCCGTTAATTGTACTCCCTTTGGGGAATATTTCCATGTTAACGAACCGTTAGACAATCGCGATGCAGCGGTGAATTGTCTGTGTATGGCCTGTATTGATCGCTTATTAAGGTATAATGCGCGCTTTGTTGTATGTGAATCTAGGAAGTACGTAATATGTCTGTTGAGTTGTCTGAAATTAAGATCACTTGTTTTAAAGCCTACGATGTTCGCGGACGCGTACCGGATCAATTAAATGAATCGATCGCCTATCGTATTGGGCGTGCTTACGCACAGGTGATGCGACCTAATACCGTAGTGGTTGGGTTTGACATCCGTTTGACCAGTGAGTCGTTGTGCGAGCAACTGACGAATGGCTTGCGAGACGAAGGCGTTGACGTGATTAACATTGGTTGTTGTGGGACGGAAGAGATTTACTTCGCGACCGCTCATTTGAAAGTAGACGGCGGCATTGTGGTCACCGCCAGCCACAACCCAAAAGATTACAATGGCATGAAAATGGTGCGTGAAGAGTCCAAACCGATTCATGCTGAGAACGGGCTGATGGACATTAAGCGCGTTGCTGAATCGGTACTGCCTGCGGCGACATTGCCTCAAGGATCACTCACAGAGACATGCACTCGTGGGGTGTATATTGAGCATTTGTTGTCGTACGTGAACCTTGATGAGTTGACGCCGTTGAAATTGGTGGCCAACCCGGGCAATGGCGGTGCCGGCTTGGTGTTGCAAGCGCTGTTACCAAAGTTACCATTCGACGTGACCTTACTCCAAGATACGCCAGATGGTCATTTTCCGAATGGTGTGCCCAACCCGTTGTTGGAAGAAAATCGTGAAGTGACGCGTAATGCAGTGATTGAGCAAGGGGCTGATTTCGGCATGGCATGGGACGGTGACTTTGATCGCTGCTTCTTTTTTGATGAAACTGGACGGTTTATCGAAGGCTATTATTTAGTTGGGCTGTTCTCTGAATTTTTCTTACAGAACAATCCAAGCGATGTGGTGGTGCATGATCCGCGGTTGTATTGGAATACACACAGCATTGCAGAACAGTACGGCACAAAGGCGCTTAAAAGTAAGACGGGTCATGCCTATATGAAAGGGGTGATGCGTGATCATGATGCGGTTTACGGTGGTGAAATGAGCGCGCATCATTACTTCAGAGACTTTAGTTATTGCGACAGCGGCATGATCCCATGGCTGATTGTGGCGCAAATGATTTCGAAAACGGGCATCCCATTATCGAACATGGTCGATCAAAAAATGCAGGATTTCCCAGTCAGTGGCGAAATTAATTTCACCTTGAACGATGCAGATGCGGCATTGGATGCCGTGGAAGCTCACTTTCTTGTGGATAACCCCTTGAGCGTTGATAAAACTGATGGGGTGAGTTTGGATTTCGCGGATTGGCGATTTAATTTGCGCAAATCGAATACCGAGCCTTTGGTGCGTTTGAATGTTGAAACGCGTGGTGACCATGCGCTCATGGAAGCAAAGCGTGATGCCATTCTTGAGCTGTTAACTCAGTATTAACGACACGTGATTGCTGTGACTGATGCAATGAACTTATGCGCGTAATCCGGCGCAAATGTAATTGATGAGTTCTTGCTCAAACGCGTCAAAGTCTTGATGCGCATCACTCAAGTGCGCGCGCTTGAACAGCATGTGTTGGTTCGCTAAGGCTTGTAAGCACAGCTCCGAGGACAGTAGCCATTTGAGTTTAATGTAATGCTCAGGTGTCTCTGGGAGTAATGGCACCAGCAATGGCTTAAACACCAGCCAGCTCAGTTCAGACTGATCCCCCAGTCCGTCCGCCCCGTCAAAATACAAACGCGATAAAAAACGCAATTGCTTTAAACCCTCTTGTGGATGATGACGTAAGGCATCGGACATCGGGCATACTAAGGCGCGTACCACATCTTCTAAACAATGGTTGTTGTCATCGTGTAATGTCGCCAGACGCGCTTGTCGGCGTTCAAAAAAAGGTGGTTGCAGTTTCGCAAGTAATTCGGCGACTAAGACTTCTCGCGTATTGAAATGATAGCGGATGGCGGATGAGCTGAGATTGGCGGCGGCGTTAATTTCGCGTAACGAAACGCCGTTTAATCCGCGTTCAGCGTACAGCTCCATGGCCATGTCCATGATGAGATCTTTTTTAGAAGGGCGTGCCATGGGGTGTCCTTAGTGGGCGGATTTGTTTTTATATTGAATCGCGGTATAGTAACTTCACATATGGTAAGTTACTGTTTGGCCTCTCTGCATCATAAAGTAAGCACTATGAATAATAAAGACAATACACACAAAGACGCGGCACTCGATATTTGGCGAACCTTCTGCGATCAACTCAAAGACACTGGGGTTGAGGTGCTCGAACAATCGTTTTCAGACTCCGAATTGAATCAAGCCGAAGGGGTGCGTTACCTCACGCGGTTACTGCGCAATGGCTTGGAATTTAAACTGGAAGGAGCGCAAACAGAATACCCCCAACTGCTCAGTTACGCGCATGAAACCATCAAGATGGGAGCCGACAATCCAGACATTCGTTACCTCAATTGCAATGTGTCGGCGCAATGCCAGTATAAAATAAGCGGCACGCGTGGCTCTGTGCATCAATTGAATTTGAGTACGCATTCAGGTGGTTATGGTGACGACAGCGCCTTGTTGTTAAGTGGTGCGTTAGCGAGTGAGGATTTGGTGGTGGGGAAGGATGGTCAGGTTGAGATCATGGTCAGCACCGAGCCTCACCCGACGAATTGGCTGCCAATGACCGAAGACAGTTCCTTGCTGATTATTCGACAAATTTTCTTAGATCGAGACCATGAACAAGCGGCATCGCTGAGCATTCAGCGTGTGGATTTGGACAATGTCGCGGCACACGAGTTAACGCTGACAGAAGTGGCGCAAGGGTTGAGCGATGCCTGTGCCAGTGTGAAAGGGACCGCGCAATTATTTACTCAGTGGGCATCGACGTGGTTGCCGCATTCAAATGCACTGCCATTGGCGGATCAACAATACTGCCAAGACTTAGGGGGAGATCCTCAGATTACGTATTATCACAGCCACTGGGCCATCGCCAAAGACGAGGTGTTGGTGATTACCTTGCCGCGTGTGCCAGAGTGTCGTAATTGGAATCTGCAAATAAATAATGTGTGGATGGAGTCGTTGGATTATCGTTATCATCGCATTCATTTTAATAAGCATACGGCCACGTTGAATGAAGACGGCAGTGTCACCCTGGTGTTGGCTCACCAAGACCCAGGGTGTGTCAATTGGTTGCATACGACGGGTCACATGGATGGCACGATGTGCTTTCGATGGGTGGGCATTGAACCAAGCGACTTGGTTCATCCGCAGGTGAAACGCTGTCGCATGGATGAGCTAGCGAGTTAATGCGTTTCTGATGTAATGCATGAGGTGTGTACAACAATACAATAATGATAAGAGGTTGATATGAGTGACATAGCCACGCTGCTGAATAAGCAGTCGATCATGGATGAAGCCAAACGACTTGCTGACTTGAGCGATTTTGGCGACGTATTTTTTGATGAGGCGCTGGAACGATTGTTGAATTCGTTGGTGCATGAAGCGAACTTGAGTATTGAGGGCGCATACGGTCAGTATGAGCGTACGGTGAATTTATTGGTGAATCGCTTGAGAATGGAAGCGGCGTTTAAGGCGCATCCAGAAATCAACGATGAGCGTATTGAAGCGCCCGTCATCATTGTGGGCTTGCCTCGCACAGGAACGACTTTGTTGTCGCGTATTTTGTCGAGTAATCCAGAATTTTATACCTTGCACTGGTGGGAGTGTCGTAACCCATCACCGTTTCCAATTGATGCCACTCAGCCGACACCGTCACGCGATGTCCGCATTGATGCGGCGGAAGCCATGATTAAAGAGATGCTTGAAGCCGTGCCCGAGCTGGCGAGCATTCATCCCTTTGATGCGCAAGGACACGACGAAGAAATTTTACTCATGGAACACAGTTTCTACAGTACCGTACCTGAAGCGTCGGCTTGGGTGCCAAGTTACCAAGCTTGGCTTGAACAGCAAGATCAAACCAAGGCCTATGATGATTTGAAGCGCATGTTGAAGTTTTTACAATGGCAAAAAAATCAACGCGGTGTGCACGCCAAGCGGTGGGTGTTAAAAACGCCGCACCATTTGCATTTTATGTCGGAATTGCATGCCTGTTTTCCAGATGCATTATTGATACAAACGCATCGCAATCCGGTTGAGACCATTCCCAGTTTAGCGAGCATGTACGACTACCTGTATCAGTTGGTCAGCACAGAAGTGGATCGACATGCGTTGGGTCAGAGTTTATTGAAGAAATGGTCTAGCAGTATGAACCGATGCTTGACGTTCCGTGTGACCACGAAAGCGCGGATTTTGGATGTGAATTATTTAGACACCGTGACGTCACCTCAGCACGTAGTGCGCAGGATTTTTGATGCCATTGGGTTTGAATTTACCCCGCAAACTCAAACACACATTGATGCGTGGTTGGATGAAAACAGCCGCGATGCACGTGCCAAACATGAGTATGATTTAGCCGATTATGGGTTGAATCAGGACGAACTGGTGAAGCGCTTTCAAGATTACAACGATGAATTCATTACGCCGTAGGAGCACAGCATGATACTGAAAGACAAAGTGGTGTTAATCACAGGCATAGGTCCGGGTATGGGCAGTCACTTAGCTCGAATGGCGGCGCAGGAGGGGGCACGAGGAATTGTCTTGGCGTCACGCAATCAAGACAACCTCAATCGTTCAACACGTGAAATTGAGGCGCTCAATCTAGGGGCTGAGGTCATGGACTGTGTCTTAGATATTTCAGACCAAGCAGCGTGTGATGCGGTGATTAAAAAGTTGGTGGCTCAGTTTGGACAGTTGAATGCGTTGATTAACAATGCGTTTGCGTTTAGCCCGTTTAACCCCATTGAAGACAGCGACATTGATTCGTGGAAATCGGTGTTGGACGTGAATTTGTTTGGCACCCTGTATTTAAGCAAGGCAGCCGCACATCAAATGAAACAGCAGGATAGTGGAGGCGCCATTGTGATGGTGAACACCATGTCTGCACGTAATCCGAACGTCGGTGAAGCAGGGTACGCCGTGTCGAAAGGCGCCTTAAAAACCGCGACAAATTATTTGGCACGAGAAGTCGGTCAGTATGGTATTCGAGTGAATACGTTGGCGCCAGGTTGGATGTGGGGCGCTTCGGTGAAAGCGCATTTTTGAATACGCAGCGTCTCAAGGCGCAGGTGATGTCGAGACCTTAAAGCAGCACGTCGAAAAAGACATTGCGCTGCCGTCGATGCCAACGGATGAAGAGTGCGCCAACGCCGTATTGTTTTTGGCGTCTGATTACGCCAAGGCTATAACCGGTGCGACTTTGGATGCAAATGGTGGACAGTACATTCCGCTGTAGACGAACTGGCTCTAGAGAGACAATACATAACTGATTGGAGTGCATTATGGATCCCATTAATAAATTACTTATCTTAGAAGAGATCAAGCAGCTGAAATATCGGTACACGCGTGCGATTGATACCGGTAATTTAGAATTGATGAAAGAGGTGTTTGCCAAAGAGGCGTCGTGTGCGTTTTACGGTGGCTCTTATACGCACGTGTATGAAACGCGTGACGAGATACTGGCGTTCTTAGAGGCCAGCTTTAAATCGACCTGCATCAGCAAGCACAACGTGCATCATCCTGAAATTAATATCATCAGCGATACCGAGGCTGACGGTACGTGGGCGTTGAATGATTTCTTTGAGGATTTTGAGTATAAAATAATCACCAAAGGTGCGGCATTCTACAAAGACAAATACGTGCTTGAAGATGGCGAATGGAAAATCAAACACACAGGCTATCAGCGTTTATTTGAGCAGCTCATTCAGCCAAGTGCCGATACGCAGTTAACCGCACATTTTCTTGCGGAAAAAGACGATCGCTTCGCTTAAATATCGCTGGGGGTTTAACTGCCTCAAACGCTGAATGTGTTGATCTAACAAAACGTGACGATGACCCTGTGTCATGATCGTTTAAACGTGAGCGATAAGATGCTGAGGAAGTGTTTGTAATGGTAGGCCCGATCAGATTCGAACTGATGACATCCACCATGTCATGATGGCGCTCTAACCAACTGAGCTACGGGCCTGCTATGCGATGCAATCAGACGATTACATGTCTAGAAGAGGTGCGATTATAGAGCCTATCGTCCAGACTCTCAAGGGTATTTTGCACATTCATGTGTGCTTTATGGGCTCGATTTGGGTCAATCAAAAGCGATACTGAAGATTAACGCGGGTGTTGAGCGGATTGATGGCAAATTGCAGCTGTTTGGTATGCTGAGTTACATGCCAGAGCGGTTGGGTATGGTCTTTAAAATCCATGGTTTGGTACGTATTCCAGTCAAGGATGGCTTGATTGGAGAGGCTGCGTCTCGAGGTTTCAATGCCAATGACACTCAGGCCAAAATTCGCAAGGGCGTCTTTCTCGCTGACTTTATCCCACATCAATGCGCTGGTCAGTGCGCTGATTCCGTAGGTGATTAATTTGTCGTTGAACGAATGCAGTTTGTGCGTGTGCTGTGCGCGAGTGTGGAGCAAGCGTTCGGCTGTGTTTATTTGTTCGCTGAGCGTATGTCGGCTCTGAACTAACGAGTTGTTCAGACCTGGGTAGCGATCTTTACTGATTTGTGCCCCCAGAGCGAGAAGGCTGTTGCCGAGGTTTAGATTGCTTTTCACAAACTCACTGTGTGTCTCTGCGGTGTTTCGGCTGTGAAGGCTTTTGAGGCTGGCCGCGACATAGGTCCCCGTCCAACCATATTGCCACGGTCTCACGATAGAATCTTGGCGGCGTAATGCGTCAGAGAGAAACTCGAATCGTGCGTGTTGAGCGGACGGTATCTCGGTGGTGGGTGTCGGGTGGATCAGCGCTGCTTGAATGAAGGGTGCGGACGCGTTACGAAATGGTGTGTGTTCACCGCCTGTGTCATGTTTAGACGCAATGGTCCGTCCAACTGCATTAGAAAACGACTGGTTCAGTCTGCGTTGCCATGCGTCATCACTGCTGGACGCCAAGCTGCTGGTGTGAATAACACACCATAAGACGGCACACGTACAGAGTTTAAGTAATGGCATGATGAGTATTGTTCGTTCAAAGGTCGGTGAGTAAGTTCTTGATATCTCAACAGCATAATCTAATTGCTGTGTTCAATCTAGAGGGGTTCGTTGGTATGTTTTGCGCTGGATAGCTGGTAATATTGGCTCGTTTTCTAGGTGTGAATTTGACCGCCTCTATGTGTGTACTCTTTATAGTGGCTGAGGAGCCTTGTTTTTATATGACACCGATGCAGCGTTATCAGCAAGACTTGCAAAAAGACGACTTTCATTATGATGCGGCTCAAGAATTGGCGGTGACTCAATTACAGGATTTGTTTGAGCGCCTCACCCAAAAGAACAAGCAATCAAAGAGCGTATTAAAAGGCGTGACAAAAGCCTTTGGCAGCCAACGCAAAACACCTGAGAAAGGCTTGTATTTTTGGGGCGGAGTGGGCCGCGGAAAAACCTATCTTGTGGATATTTTTTACGATGCCCTGCCTTTTGAGCGAAAAATGCGTGTTCATTTTCATCGTTTTATGCAGCGAATTCATGCGGATTTGAAGCGCTTCTCAGGACAGAAGAACCCGATGCATTTGATCGCCGAAGACATTGCAAAAGAAGCGAAAATCATTTGTTTTGATGAGTTTTTTGTCAGTGATATTACGGACGCGATGATTTTGGCCGAGCTGGTGAAGGCGCTGTTTTATCATGGGGTGAGTTTGGTGGCGACATCGAATATTCCTCCCTGTGATTTGTACAAAGGCGGTCTGAAACGTGAGCGTTTCCTGCCAGCCATTGACTTGATCGAAACGTACTTGGATGTGTATGAAATTGATGGTGGCGTGGATTATCGCTTGCGTGTGCTGGAGCAGGCCGACTTATATCGTTTCCCGTTAACCGCAGATACCGACGCGAATTTGTATGATTTTTTCAAAAACGTACGCGTTGCGGATCATGAGATTGAGGATAATGTCGACATCGATGTCTTGGGGCGCAGTATTGCGTCGCGATATGAAAGTGGCGATGTGGTGTGGTTCGATTTTTATGCGTTGTGTGATGGGCCAAGAAGTCAAAACGACTACATTGAATTGGCCAAAATGTATCATTCGGTCATTGTCAGTGATGTGCCGCAGATGGGTGTTGAGAGCGACGACCAAGCGCGTCGTTTCATTAATTTGATTGACGAGTTTTATGATCGAGGCGTTAAGGTGATGATTTCGGCAGCGGTTCCGTTGTTGGATTTATACGCAGACGGGGCCTTGTCTTTCGAGTTTGCACGCACCTTTAGCCGTCTTCAAGAAATGCAATCGCTATGAGTATTTGGAGCGCCCTCATGAACCATAGTGTGACGCACGCCATTCAATAATAAACAATTAGAGAAGGATGACTATGTCTGTTTACGCAGCAAGTGATTACAAGGTCGATGGGCGCAATGCTGACGCGTTCTCATTAAAAAAATGTGTGACGCGTGTGGACGATGCGCGTGCGTCATTGGATGAAAAAGACAAAAAAAAGAAACTGCTTAAGGAGTGCAAAGCACTTAAATCTCAGCATGATACGTTAATGGCAGACGCACGCTATGGTGTGTTGTTGGTCTTTCAAGCAATGGATGCTGCGGGAAAAGACAGTACCATCAAGCATGTATTTCGAGGGCTGAATCCTTCAGGCTTAAATGTGATCTCGTTCAAGCAGCCGAGCTCGGAGGAGTTGCGTCATGACTTTTTATGGCGAACCAATCAATATCATCCAGAACGAGGTCGTATGACGGTGTTTAATCGCAGTCACTATGAGGAGGTGTTGGTGGTGCGAGTGCATCCTGAATATTTAGGTGCGCAATCCTTACCTGACAGTGTGGGATATTCTGATGCGAAGCCAGTTGAATTTTGGCAGGGCCGATACGATTCCATTCGAGCCAATGAAACGCATTTGCACGACAGTGGCATGTTGGTGATCAAATTCTTTTTAAACGTCTCGAGAGAAGAGCAACAGCGGCGTTTTCTAGCGCGATTGGAAACGGAATCCAAGCGCTGGAAGTTTTCGGCAGGCGATTTAAAAGAGAGTGCGCTATGGGACGACTATATG
>CANNZV010005280.1:0-28999 GCA_947561585.1 Caprella mutica | reverse complement strand
AGTACATCATCACAGTGACTCTTTTCTCTGATAGTACATCATCACAGTGACTCTTTTCTCTGATAGTACATCATCACAGTGACTCTTTTCTCTGATAGTACATCATCACAGTGACTCTTTTCTCTGATAGTACATCATCACAGTGACTCTTTTCTCTGATAGTACATCATCACAGTGACTCTTTTCTCTGATAGTACATCATCACAGTGACTCTTTTCTCTGATAGTACATCATCACAGTGACTCTTTTCTCTGATGGTACATCATCACAGTGACTCTTTTCTCTGATAGTACATCATCACAGTGACTCTTTTCTCTGATAGTACCTCATCACAGTGACTCTCTTCCCTGATAGTACATCATCACAGTGACTCTTTTCTCTGATAGTACATCATCACAGTGACTCTTTTCTCTGATAGTACATCATCACAGTGACTCTTTTCTCTGATAGTACATCATCACAGTGACTCTTTTCTCTGATAGTACATCATCACAGTGACTCTTTTCTCTGATAGTACATCATCACAGTGACTCTTTTCTCTGATAGTACATCATCACAGTGACTCTTTTTTCTGATAGTACATCATCACAGTGACTCTTTTCTCTGATAGTACATCATCACAGTGACTCTCTTCCCTGATAGTACATCATCACAGTGACTCTTTTCTCTGATAGTACATCATCACAGTGACTCTTTTCTCTGATAGTACATCATCACAGTGACTCTTTTCTCTGATAGTACATCATCACAGTGACTCTTTTCTCTGATGGTACATCATCACAGTGACTCTTTTCTCTGATAGTACATCATCACAGTGACTCTTTTCTCTGATAGTACCTCATCACAGTGACTCTCTTCCCTGATAGTACATCATCACAGTGACTCTTTTCTCTGATAGTACATCATCACAGTGACTCTTTTCTCTGATAGTACATCATCACAGTGACTCTTTTCTCTGATAGTACATCATCACAGTGACTCTTTTCTCTGATAGTACATCATCACAGTGACTCTCTTCCCTGATAGTACCTCAGTTTCAGTCATCAGTTGTTACTAGAATGGTCAGTACTCATTCACAGTTTTTAGCAGATAAATCCAGTCACAGTTGGTGCCAGTAGAGTCATGACTCAAACAGAGTCACATCTTGTAATGAGTCAATAGAGCAGAAATAATTAGCACCAGGATTTACTATTTCTATGACTCTTTTTCAGAGCTTATTTTCATAGTCAGTTAAATGATTACCACAGCAATAAAGGGTTAATATATTATATCATTATTTTTTCCTATATTTCATGCTGGAATACATTTCTATGAAGGTAATTAATTTCACTTATTTAATCATTAGTCATGTCCATTATAACAATCATTAAAGTTATTTGACAGGAAATGCTGACTTTGTTTGATTATCAGATGTAGTTTAAATACAGAATTAATTCAGATGGAAATATATGTTCATCTGAAGATATTTCCATACATCATACCTAACTATATTCAAATAATAACAGGTTCATTCTTAAATATATTAATAGATATTTATTCCTCCATTTACAACTTTCTAGTTAAAAGAGAAAGACTATTAAACACTGTGATTTTCTCACTGCACTGATACCCCAAAAGGATTCAATTCGATCTCTATTAATTTGTACAAATTACTTCGATAAGTGGATGGGATTAGAATTAAATTGGTCGTGATTTTACGAGATAGAGAAAGATTTCCTTCGAATTTAGGGTTAGAAAAACAAAGAGAGGAAGCGAGGGGAGATGCTGATCTGGAGATATGGGATAGAAGGGAGTTACTCTTTGGTAGAACATGTAATGTTCAATGTTTAGTGTAGTAAGATATAATAAGCATTGCAATATATTCAATGTGATTCATAAAGATGGAAAACAATCGACCAGTTGCGTGTTCCCGTACACCAAATTAACAAGTGAATACAATGCCTTTAATTTCCTTTAATACACTGAATACAATGCCCTTAATTTCCTTTAATACAGTGAATGCAATGCCCTTAATTTCCTTTAATACAGTGAATGCAATGCCCTTAATTTCCTTTAATACAGTGAATGCAATGCCCTTAATTTCCTTTAATACAGTGAATGCAATGCCCTTAATTTCCTTTAATACAGTGAATGCAATGCCCTTAATTTCCTTTAATACAGTGAATGCAATGCCCTTAATTTCCTTTAATACACTGAATGCAATGCCCTTAATTTCCTTTAATACAGTGAATGCAATGCCCTTAATTTCTTTTAATACAGTGAATGCAATGCCCTTTCCCTCAATAAAATACACATTACTGTTTGACTTAATTAATACAATTTTCTTTACTTGAAAAGAGTTCATAATAACATTTGCCTCAATACAATACATACAATATTCTTTGCCACAAAACCAAACACACAAAATTGCATCACACAACTTCTGCAATGCAATATTGCGGTGGCGGTATATTGAATCTAACGAAACATTTCGCAATATTTCGTTAAATCGTAACAATTGACTTGGATTTCAATAGGAAAGTATTCGACTGAGTGTGAATCCATGTCTTTGTTTCGATGCACAAACTTTATCAAGAAAAAATAGATAGAATGCATACATAATACAAAAGCTAGTTTGAACTAAGAGGAGGTTTTAAAGTTATTCATAATTGTAAACTTGAAGGAAAAAATAAGTTGTCATTAATAAAATTTTCGATATAAATATTATATTAAATGATTAAATAAATAATTCGTTAATAAGATGTTTCAATCGAGAGAAGAATTTGCTGGATAAATATATTAGATTACGATTAGAAGTTTAATATCAATTTAAAGGACGGCATGTGGGTACATGGAAGATTGAGTGCCCCACTCATTATAACTTTACCCTCTTATAGTGGCAATATAACAAAACAATGCAGTTAAATGAAATAGTATAACACTACAATGCAGTTTTGTTAAATAATAAAATAATACTATGCAGTTAAGTAAAAAATATATCAATAGGATTCAGTTTTGTTAAAAAAAGAAAAAACTTAATGCAGGTCAGTAAAATAATATAAAAAGAACAATGCAGTTAAGCAAAATAATATAACAAATTATGCAGTAATAATAGATATATCTGTCCGATGCAGTTCAAATGATATACAATTCAATCTGTCTCAGGTTCAACAACCTTTGGTATTGTCTTCCAAATGAATTATAATTACTTTATTCATTAACTTTCATTCAAAACATCGCTTATCCAATTGAACCAATTAAATTGTAACCAAACTGTTAAATATTGTGAGAATGAGATTGAGATGGTAGAAGAGCTCTCTCATCTCTAAATTGGTTCACTGTTAGTATGAGATGGTAGAAGAGCTCTCTCATCTCTAAATTGGTTCACTGTGAGTATGAGATGGTAGAAGAGCTCTCTCATCTCTAAATTGGTTCACTGTTAGTATGAGATGGTAGAAGAGCTCTCTCATCTCTAAATTGGTTCACTGTGAGTATGAGATGGTAGAAGAGCTCTCTCATCTCTAAATTGGTTCACTGTGAGTATGAGATGGTAGAAGAGCTCTCTCATCTCTAAATTGGTTCACTGTTAGTATGAGATGGTAGAAGAGCTCTCTCATCTCTAAATTGGTTCACTGTGAGTATGAGATGGTAGAAGAGCTCTCTCATCTCTAAATTGGTTCACTGTGAGTATGAGATGGTAGAAGAGCTCTCTCATCTCTAAATTGGTTCACTGTGAGTATGAGATGGTAGAAGAGCTCTCTCATCTCTAAATTGGTTCACTGTTAGTATGAGATGGTAGAAGAGCTCTCTCATCTCTAAATTGGTTCACTGTGAGTATGAGATGGTAGAAGAGCTCTCTCATCTCTAAATTGGTTCACTGTTAGTATGAGATGGTAGAAGAGCTCTCTCATCTCTAAATTGGTTCACTGTTAGTATGAGATGGTAGAAGAGCTCTCTCATCTCTAAATTGGTTCACTATTAGTATGAGATGGTAGAAGAGCTCTCTCATCTCTAAATGGTTCATTGTGAGGGAAAAGGCAGCCTTAATTACGGCACTTATTAGGCACTAAATCCACGGGAAGAACACTCCACGTCTCATGCAGTTTGCTGAGAAATTAATCTGCAAGTGAATACAATTAGCTCAATTTATAAGGAAAATTGGATTAAGCCGATTGGTTGTAAAAGTAACACTTTTTTCGTGTATTAATAAAATTTTGAAATTTTAGATCGTATCAATTACTCGTTATGAAATTTATTCAATTTAATATCTTTGAATTATTCTACCTCAAATAATATAATTCAATTATTCTATTCCAATAAATATATAATTATTAATATTCTACTTCAGATACTACATTTTATATATTCTACTTTAATTAATTCAATTACTTCGCTTATCCATTTATATTCTTTTTAAAGCATATTTATTTCTCCATCAAATCATCTCACTGCACATCTTCAGAAGTTCATTTCTCCAACAGACAATTGCACTGTTAATTTAAATTGAACAAACCACTGAACATTGAAATTTATTAGTAATATAAACGTTCAAAAAACACTGACAACATGACGATGTTTGCCAATTAAATTAGAACAGTCAGTCAAAATAAATATGATCAATATATACATTATCGTCAATGCAAAATTGTTTGGTAGTAAATTAGTGAAGTGAATTAATGAAAAAAAGATTCATATACCAAAAATTAGTAGATGAATTAAGAATAATAAATTAAAGTGTTTTATTAACCCTTTAGCGGGTAAGAAACTCCTATTGGCTGCATATCATTTTTGATTCATTATTTTGGACACATGTTTATTGTTTCCCTTCAGTTTTACTCTATTAATACATCACAGGAAGTAGCAGGCATTTTTGTCTTTCAAGTAATCCATGAAAAATACAATAGGGATTTGGATTTCTAGAGAAAAATATTCTATTTGAAAAGTAAATATCTAAACATACACAAAAATTAAAATATATGAAAAGATAAGTTAAATAAGGACATATTAAATATCTAGACAAATTCAATGAGTAAAATATCGAGAAGATTATCTAAATAGAAGTGAATGATCCACCATTTCAAATTAATCTTTGAGTTATAATTACACACAATTATTTGTTCAACTTTCCAAAGACTTTAAGTCAATCAAACTAATTTTCTTTGCATTTCATCAGAGTGAATTGCATACAATTAGTTTCCATTCATTTGTCCTAAGAAATTCAAAGAAGAAATTCAAAGAGCTATTTCGAATGTGAAGTTACGGATGTTATTAATTGCAGTGGAACTTCTAAACAAACTAGGGTCTCAAAATACCCTTAGCAAGCTTTTTGAGAGCAGTTTATCCATAGTCATTTTCTAGGGGGAAATATACGGCTAGAAAATTAGTATATGAAGGAGTTGTAGGTAACCCAGAGAGAAATTAGTGTGGGTTTACTAATTATAACAGATATTTCTAACTATATACTTTTAAGTTCATTGGAATAATAAAAATATTGTAAACGGTAAATACAAAATGGTGTTTTATTCTTTACTCTTTAATTAAAAACTGTTTTTGTATTAATAACAATTAATTAAATTATTGAAATAAAAACGATCACTATATTTCACTTATTTCACTTAACGCTATCTGCATTTCTTATCTTTAATCATCTAATTCTGTAATGTACAAAGAGTCTCAATACTTCACATCTCTAAATCGCGTCATTTCTCAATAATATCAAATTCACCTCCACATTAAAATAACTTTTTCTTATCATAAATCTCTTCTCAATTCTGAAACCTTTCCATCATTCTTTCGATGACAAACAATAAAGCCGTAAAAATCTACTCCTTTGGGGATATTTATTGAAGAAATGCCTCCTAGAGTGAAGAAGGACCAGAACATTATATTGTGAAGATATAATGCCTCCTAGAGAGAAGCTTGACCTGAACATTATATTGTAGAGATAATGCCTCCTAGAGTGAAGCTAGACCTGAACATCATATTGTAGAGAGATAATGCCTCCTAGAGTGAAGCTAGACCTGAAAATTATATTATAAAGAGACAATGCCTCCTAGAATGAAGCTAGGATGCCTCCTAACATTATATTGTATGATAGAATGTTTCGTTGAATATGTTTCATTTTTATCAGTTTTTTTATTAAGGGAGGTGCGTACTATGCATATGTTTATCAGCAGTTTTAGATAATAAACATCTAATAACTCTGATGACAAAAAGATATTTTATAATAGAAAGTTTGACAAAACTTTACCTCGTTTAAGTTTAAGAATTTTCAAAGACTAAGAAATTCTTCATAGAAAACCAGAAAAGGAAAACAATAAAAAAATGCCATTTAAATATTAAAATAGTTAAGAAAAAGGACAAATAGGGCAATGTTCCTATCTAACGTTTGTGAGTAAAGGGGCAAAGGGATAAACAGATCCTGACAAAGTCATGTTTTCTCATGTTTTGTGAAAGGGTTAGACAGAACCTTTTCAATTTTTCCTCTTCCTTTTATCTTTTGCGATGCCTTTGCAAAGTGTCAGGTCCTGATGTACTTAAGGCATTGTTATTTATTGACTGTCACCAACATTCGACTGAAAGGACTCATCTCCATAAGACATTCGCGAAAAAAAAATTGAAATGTTGGTCTTCCTTTGAAATTTGAAATTCATTTTAACGAAAAAAAATATTATAAAAGTAAAATAGAAATAATAGTAAATGAAAGTAAATTACTTGGATCAAGTGTAGTTTAAGGACCTCAGCTTAATCTGGGGTCCTTTATCTACAATTGGGCTAACACTGGGGTCCTTCAACTACACTTGGGTTACAGTTTGAAAATTTGGGGTCCTTGAACTACACTTGATCCAATTATTTTATACTTATATCAATTTTATAAACTCAGTTTGGTGAAATAGGTTTCACTTATCTACGACTATTATTGTTTCAATGGACATCCAATCGTAACTCATAAAATAAAGACCATTATCGTATTTCATGAACCTTTCCGATGGTAGTGTTCGCTATCCTGATCCTTCATCTTAATAGACTCAGTATATAATATATAATTCTTAAATTGTAAAAATGATAAATGTAGAAAGAAACAGATTTTTTAAAGAGTTAAATATTTACAGTGTTTACTAATTGAGAAGAAAATACTCTTCATAAAAAATGTATCTGGTAAACTGAGCAACAATAATTATTCAAAAAATCATCGTTGCTCATTGCTCACATTTTAATTGAATGATTTTAGTATTACCTAATTTAATTTATATTCTGAATATGATAAATAGTACCATTATTTCAACAGTGTTGTTATTTTAACGGCACTGTTATTTGTTCATATGTTGAATGGATATTTTGCAACCCATTCATATATAGAATTAATTTGTGATATTACTTAATACATTTAGAAGTACATCTACAATAGAAACAGTGTTATTAATATTGCAAAACACGAGCGTTATTATCTCCCCAGTACGGAATAGAAAGTTGATTGTAATCTTTTCAACATAAATCAATCCATAAAATTGATGAGTCGATGAAGGTATCTGTCTCTTTCTTTATTATCCTATAAATTATTATAGGATACATTTACTTAATCTTCTTAAATATAACTTCATGGGATCTTCCTTCCGTTTCTTTTTAGGATGTTAAAACTTTACACTGATGAGTTTTTAATCAAATTTTAGATGTATAATACGCTATTTGAAAAGTTTTCCTTAAGTTTAAATAGAAATCTACCAAAGATTTAAATATTTTTCTCTCAGTGTTATTTCATAAAATATAGAATGTTGAAAATTGAATAGGAACCCAAATCTCTTTATCAATTGACAAAACTACATTTGTTTTAATATTAATTGCCTATTGATATCATGCGTTAATATTAATTTAAATTTCCCCCTCCATATATCAGACACAGGTAAAGTCCCATGTTTTTGTTTCGAATCTTTCTCCGCTTGAACCATTTCTTCCCAATGAATATTCAACAAAAGTCACTCTGCAAATCCTGTTCTTTAATTTACAGATTTGATTTGATTGAAAACTGAATTGATTCGAAAGGATTGGTACATGAAACTTGAAGATAAAGAAAAGAATTTACAGGAATGAAGTTTGGGAATCTCTAAGGATTTGTTAGGATGATTGATATTAAGTAACAACAAATAAATTGAAATGACATCTTTGATATTTGCGGGGAAATATTTTAAAATCTTAGCTTCATCGTTAAAGAATAAACTAGGGTCAGTCACAATCCACCTTTTAGTTATGATATGACTGTAGTCGGTATTGATTAAATACATTTTAAGTGTAATAATTAATTTCATATCTCTCGCATTTCTATAGGGCATTTCTATAGCTTAATTTTATTGTTAATGAATAAACTAGAGTCAGTCACAATGAACCTTTTTCGTCATGAAATAACTCTTATGTAGAACTCTTATCACTTATCTCTTATCTCTTATCTGCTGGAGACGCATCGTCTCACGTGGCAGGGGATGCATTAATAATTATCGTGAATAAAAACTTCGTGTAATGAACATCGTAAATCTTCTCAAAAAGTCTGAGTGTGATGACCCTTCCGTTACTGAAACTATAAACAGGAGAGAACTAATATTGATGGAATCTTTTGCATATCTTTTTCAGTTGAAAAATAGTTTGAATTTTAAATTATTTGAAAGTTAATCTTGCTATCATTTAACCCCAAAATACTGAAGATATATAAGAAAATACTACCATGGATATGCTATCCATTTCATCTACTCGTGTATAAGAAAAAGGGGAAAGAGAAAGAAAGTTATTTGGTAACGATAGTCTCATGAGAGGCGCCATGTTGATCTTAGGGACTGAGAATGACTCGCTTGGTGAGTCACAATGGAGACCAACTGACTCTATTTGATGAGTCACAATGGAGACCAACTGACTCTGTTTGGTGAGTCACAATGGAGACCAACTGACTCTGTCTAGTGAGTCACAATGGATACCAACTGACTCTATTTGGTGAATCACAATGGAGACCAACTGATTCTATTTGGTAAGTCACAATGGAGACCAACTGACTCTGTCTAGTGAGTCACAATGGATACCAACTGACTCTATTTGGTGAGTTACAATGGAGACCAACTGACTCTATTTGGTGAGTCACAATGGAGACCAACTGACTCTATTTGGTGAGTCACAATGGAGACCAACTGACTCTATTTAGTGAGTCATAATAGGGTAGAAATAATATTCCTACCTTATTTATTCATGCTCATTTATTATGATAAATTTAATGCAAAGTAATCTACATATTACATTCATTCATTACTTATTTTATACTGAAATATTATTAAAAAACTCCGTAGACTTTAAATTATTTATTTTCAAAAAGTCTACGGAGTTTGAAACTAATATTTGATTTACTTTCAAGAAAAGTATCACAGGTAAATTAATTGACAGGTGCACAATGTAGCAACATTTAAATAATTTAATACAAATTTCCTATCAGTCCAGATCTTCAGTATAATGGCATATAAGTATAGTATAGATTAAAATATATTTGAGAGAAGTAATTATCTTATTAGTGTAAATACTAAATAATATTAGAAATCATTTCCAACGAAAAAATTTATGAATGAATGAAAAGTCAAAATGAAAATCCATCTATACTATAATAAGAGCTACATCCGTCTGTCCGTCCATGTGTCACACTTTTTATGAAGAAACTAGTGTTTTTTCCCGTTGGGTCTTACTATGGGTCTTCCATAGTAATTTATTACCCGTTCTTGTTTTTTTAGTGAATTCAACTAAATTTCATTTGTCTGCATAAGCTGATTATTTTTTCATAGATAAAAACATTTAAAAATTGAATAAAAGCAGAGGAATTCAAATTTCATATCAATGTATTCCCTTGCGTATCATAGTTAAATTCTTCATGTTTAAAATCCGTCGTGTAAAAGCGAACACCAAATAAATATACACACTAAGGAAATTATTAGTATAGAAACATATTAAAAGGAAAAACAAATCATTTGTGCCAGTATCATCACTACGAGCTACAATAATAATGTACACTAATTATTTAAAAAAAAACATTTTGTCTTTTGAGATTTTTTTTTGTTTAATCAGAATACGTGTATCAATAATAGATAATTTCATTCGAATATAATTTAGATTCAATAACAGGTACAGTAAAAGTATTGTATTACATTAGCAGTGTTTATAAAACTACAACAGCCTGTGTGCACTTTGCAATGTTTATACACTCTAGTGTCACTGTGATGTTTGTTTGATATCATTTCTACCTTTTACTCTTGTCAAACAAGTGGATTTTGTTTCCATTTGAAATGACAGGAGAAAGTTTACTTACAATTCTTTTATTTACTAGTGTATGCGTGCTGTCAAAATGACTTCATTTCTATGGTTAAGTATCTATTTTATTGTTATTTTCAACTGAATAAAATAGAATTTGATTTAGTAATTTAAATCATTTATTGAACTGATATCAGAATAATTTTATATCCATGCAATCAGCTGCTTGCCAAGCGTATTATTAAGTTAGTGTGACGGACAAACAGACAGACAAGTCACTTTCATATTAAAATACTTATTTATTTGTATGCTAAATTTAATATAACTATGTATTTACCTCGTAACCATGTTTTGTTCTTGTATGTACACTGTATTTCATTTAGATTTTTAAAATAGAAATTCCCTGCTAATTAGATTAGATAAAAATCATCGTAATACAAATGAGTAATTTGCAATACCGATAACACAGTATTACAAGGTACACATCTCTCGATCGAAGTAATATTATTTGTATAGATTATAACTAAAAGCATCTGCCTGTCTCTGTAAGTAACTAAGAGCATCTGTCTGTCTCTGTAAGTAACTAAGAGCATCTGTCTGTCTGTGTAAGTTCAAACCACTGTGAATATCTTCAGCCTAAGAATAATAATGAAGACAAGTTAGTTAGGTACTCCACTGCTAACTTTAACAGATTATTACTCTGGAGTAGGTGGGAGTACTTCCAAAGGAAAATTTTAGTTCAATAGTTAAAATCATGAGATAAATCACTCTCAAGACAGTCTCAATGATGGTCAGAAACTATATCGTTGATGGTAAATTTATATACGAGCAGTTAATAAAATTCGAAATCGAACTGAAATCACAACCAGTATTTAAATTTAGTTGCAAAAAGAGTTGAAGAATACCAGTCTTTGAAGAGAAAACTTCAAAGACTGGTATTGTATTTTCACCAAGAGGAGGGAATTTGATTGTCAAACAATGCAAAGAGAGAAACGTTTAGATGTTGAAACATGAGATTCAAGAGAGAGAATCTCTTCTTCTGAGGAACAGCAAAGAATGTTTTCATGACTCATTTCGAACACAAAAATTGATATTATGGCTAAGAATCACCAAATAATTACCAAGAACATGAGGTAAGCTTTTAGATTTTCTGGTGCTCCTTAATGGAGGTTTCACTGCCAGAAAATAAGATACAAGACTAATAATTTACGGGATATTAACTATTATTACTCCATTAAATGAAGAAGAAATATATTACGAAGCAATAATACTTGGTTTAGTGTTCACTTTTGCTTTATTTGTGGCATTCTTCATATCAAATCTATTTATTTTTCTTAATGCCAAAATATTTCAATGTGGTTCAGTTCATTGAATCAGAGAAAAATTGGAAAAAGAAATCTACAAAAAAAAGTTTTAAAAAAAATGAATATGCAATATTCTGTTAAATAAATAATATGAATAATAACAACACAACTATTTCTATAATAAGAGCAAGTTCTGTCTGTCCGTCACACTAACCTAACAATATGCTAGACAAGCAGCTGATAGTATGGATATTAAATTATTCCAGGGATAAAAATTATTCCATAAATAATTATTAAATAATAATAATTATAATTATTAATTAAAATAGAGGAGCAAGTAAAGATGACAGACCAGAAACGGACCAAGTAAAGTTAATGGACCAAATGTGAAGCTGGTGAAGATAACGGACCAGAAATTAAGCTAGTAAAGATAACGGATCATAAAACTTTATTTTAGTTTTAACAAATATTTGCTTCAGTATTTTACAAATATACAAACCTAATGAATGGTAATAATAATGATTATACATTAGTCTTACGTGTTTTATTATTGAAAGAATTGATAAGAAAACGTGATTCATTTTGAAGTTGTGAAGAACGAGTGGTATAGAAATGGAAAAGAATTCTGCTTAAATCCTTTAATGTGGTATCTATGATTCCAAATTATATTCTTATTCCCATTATTGGTCGAATATTTACTAGTTTAATCAAGTAAAGATAACGGATCCGAATATAACCTAGTAATGATAACAGACCCTGGTCCATTATCTTACCTTGTTTCAAAATAGATATTGTAAAAATATGGTCATTTTGATAGCATGCGTATACTAGCTTCTATGAAAGAATTTTTTTATTCCTATATATAAATAACTACCTTATATTCTCCGAAGCTGACAGAAGCCACTACAGTTTTTGTTTGGGTGGTTAGGGGAAATTCCTGAAACGAGAACAAATCCTTCTGTTATGTCGATACTTTTTTGGGGACTTTTTTGCAATGTGTGGATTAGAAAATGAGACTCTGGGAATATTCGGTACAATGGACATACTGTTAATATATGGGCAACTGTTTGTAGGAGATGATATCATTTGAATTTATTATCTTTTTTATATTTGATTACTAGGTTTTATAATAATTGATGATTTAATTTATTTTCTTGGTCTGAAATATTGGGAGAGATAATATAAAAATTATTGGTATTGATTGGCAATTCTTGAATATTTTCATCAATATTTATTATATTTTTCAGTATTTAAATTGGCTGTTTCTCAAATTACTTCAAACATAATATGAAAAACATTGATATATTATTTTACATTATAAACACTAATGTTTTAGAGAATTTTATTAACTAAAACTTCCCTATATAAAAATATTTTGTGAATACACTTTAAATATTCAATATTCTGAGTAAACACAGAGTGTATCAAAAGATATTATACTACAATAAGATACACCAAAGATATTATACTACAATAAGATACACCAAAGATATTATACTACAATAAGATACACCAAAGATATTATACTACAATAAGATACACCAAAGATATTATACTACAATAAGATACACCAAAGATTTTATACTACAATAAGATACACCAAAGATATTATACTACAATAAGATACACCAAAGATATTACACTACAATAAGATACACCAAAGATATTATACTACAATAAGATACACCAAAGATATTACACTACAATAAGATACACCAAAGATATTATACTACAATAAGATACACCAAAGATATTATACTACAATAAGATACACCAAAGATATTATACTACAATAAGATACACCAAAGATATTATACTACAATAAGATACACCAAAGATATTACACTACAATAAGATACACCAAAGATATTATACTACAATAAGATACACCAAAGATATTACACTACAATAAGATACACCAAAGATATTACACTACAATAAGATACACCAAAGATATTACACTACAATAAGATACACCAAAGATATTATACTACAATAAGATACACCAAAGATATTACACTACAATAAGATACACCAAAGATATTACACTACAATAAGATACACCAAAGATATTATACTACAATAAGATACACCAAAGATATTACACTACAATAAGATACACCAAAGATATTACACTACAATAAGATACACCAAAGATATTACACTACAATAAGATACACCAAAGATATTATACTACAATAAGATACACCAAAGATATTACACTACAATAAGATACACCAAAGATATTATACTACAATAAGATACACCAAAGATATTATACTACAATAAGATACACCAAAGATATTATACTACAATAAGATACACCAAAGATATTACACTACAATAAGATACACCAAAGATATTATACTACAATAAGATACACCAAAGATATTATACTACAATAAGATACACCAAAGATATTATACTACAATAAGATACACCAAAGATTTTATACTACAATAAGATACACCAAAGATATTATACTACAATAAGATACACCAAAGATATTACACTACAATAAGATACACCAAAGATATTATACTACAATAAGATACACCAAAGATATTACACTACAATAAGATACACCAAAGATATTACACTACAATAAGATACTCCAAAGATATTATACTACAATAAGATACACCAAAGATATTATACTACAATAAGATACACCAAAGATATTACACTACAATAAGATACACCAAAGATATTATACTACAATAAGATACACCAAAGATTTCATACTACAATAAGATACACCAAAGATATTATACTACAATAAGATACACCAAAGATTTCATACTACAATAAGATACACCAAAGATATTACACTACAATAAGATACACCAAAGATATTATACTACAATAAGATACACCAAAGATATTATACTACAATAAGATACACCAAAGATATTATACTACAATAAGATACACCAAAGATATTACACTACAATAAGATACACCAAAGATATCATACTACAATAAGATACACCAAAGATATCATACTACAATAAGATAAACCACGTTCGGAAATTCTGGTTCACAAATGACTCGTGCTGCCACCTTTCTCTCAAAGTGGTACTAGCCGTTTATCTGGTCAATCACTTCAATATTTAACGTAAAAAAACAATTTGCTGAACGAATATTGTAAACAACAAACAAGTTGAAAGTGTCCTTATGATGTTATATTTAATACTGAATGGGTTAATTTGTTAGAACCTACTTTCAAACAAAAGTGGCACCACGATGCATTTTATGAAACAGAAATTTCGCAAAGTGGTGTATCTTATTGTAGAGTAATATATTTGCTAACATTAAAAAGTAAAAGTTAAATAACATTTATTATACAGTTTTTATATGATCGAAGATGTGAAGCCGTACAATAACTAGGAACTTGCCCTTCAATGGAGCTTATACTAACTAATTCCATGGAGCTTACACTAACTAATTCCATGGAGCTTATACTAACTAATTCCATGGAGCTTACACTAACTAATTCCATGGAGCTTATACTTACTAATTCCATGGAGCTTACACTAACTAATTCCATGGAGCATATACTTACTAATTCCATGGAGCTTACACTAACTAATTCCATGGAGCTTATACTAACTAATTCCATGGAGCTTATACTAACTAATTCCGTGTAGCTTACACTAACTAATTCCATGGAGCTTAACTAAAGATGTGTTACTAACATATCCTTTTAAAGTGTAATAACAAAGTTGTGAATTACTTTATCAGATGAAGAGAAAAGCCTTCACTGCTACAGTAATTATTAACACTGCCTATCAAGTCACTCTATTTACAAAGTTTAGATGAGTTCCCACTAAGGTACGTATTAACATTAAATATATTAAAACATCTATAAACTTTGCTCGTAAAACTCCAAATGAATTGCAATGTAGCACTTACCATAATTAGTAAAGTGGCCAGTGTCTCATTGTTGCTAGTTATTGGAGATGGAGAAAAGAGGAAAATAATATTATGGAAAGACACACAATGTGGTGAAGAAGAGTACTCTATTTGTCTCTGATAAATTAGGGTAAGTTATTAGTTGTCGTACAATTACGTATTACCGTACACCACATTCACTGGTGAATTCGTTAAATATTTTTCTTTATTAACCCTTTGGTCTTTATGCTCTGCGTGAAAAGGAGAAATAATTGCAATAATTTGCAATATAAGCAAAAAAAACATATTAAAAAAATGACATGAGTGCTTAACGAATGAAAGAGTATACATGTGTTACTCTGATCATTTTAGGAAAATATCTCCAAAAACAACAGGCAAAAATACATCATTAGAAATGGGACATGTACGGTGACAGGAATCTTGCCCGGCGGAATTTTGCCCGGCGGAATTTTGCCCGGCGGAATATTGCCCGGCAGAATTTTGCCAGGGATATAACATCCATTTAGCATTTTAAAAATTTCCATTAGTATCAGTCACATCAGGTAAAGGATCTACCTATGATTTAGAAACTTTATATGCAAAGGTTAGATAGTCCCTTTTCTCTATTTGCCCTCAATTCTCCTTACCACCGTCATAAGTTAGGAGCGTAAATTGGAGAGTCTTGGCGCTAGAAAAAAAGGCACCTCAAATCTGAGGAAAGAATACGAACCAGATTTTCTGACTTGTGATACAGGCAGAATGAAGAATTGAGAGAACAGTCAGAATGAAGAATAAAGAAAACATTCAGAATAATAATGAAAAATACATTCAGAATATGAATAGAGAAAACAGTCAGAACAATGAAATACACTTCTGCAGTCTGTGCAGTTAATTGCTGTTACACTTCTCTAATTCTTCTTTTCATTCAGTTATGGAATAATTTATTTTAGTCAACTCCTCTTAAGCCTCGCTCCGCTCTCTGCACTAGCTGACTAGCTGACTTCCCCTCCAGCCTAAAACCGCCCACTCACTGTGCTTAGCTACCTGAGTGGTCCTGACGAGGAGTCTTGCTGCAACTGCCCTGACGTTGTCACTCCAGCGTCAAGAGCTATACCAGAACTTGCCTATTTCATGTACCTATGTATAACCTTGTGTATGAGATTGATAACTAATAGATTGGCATTATATTACCCTGGTTGTTTCACTTCGTTTGTCCTACCTAGCTGCTTCTCATAGCTCTAACCCTCTGTGTTGTCCAAAGCTTGACAGGGAGCTAGTTACTAGAAAGGCAATATATATAGATTAGTCTAGAAGAAGAAAAAATGTCTTAACTAATTCCACATAAAGTGAAGATCGATGGTTAATACCAGAGTTATCAGTTCCAGTAGAGGAAAGATTTGACATATATAATAATTTCTATTTAAATTTAATTTATCATTTTCTTATTCATCACATAAATTTGATTTTACTCAGTATTATCTTATATATAGAAAAGTATTCAATGATACTCTCTATAACAGCTTCAAGGCATTAATTTATAATGAGGTGCATTTAAAAATATTCTATATAATGTTTTCCTAGAAATAGTGATCATTAAAACTGTAACCATTATCTACATCACAAAATGCCTCTAACTTCATTCTAGTTGGCAGTGCTTCAGGCCATTATTTTCAGTCCCAATTATGGTATCGTGAACGTCTTCATTTTATCTCCGTAGCCTCCAGATTCTCTAATTTAATATAAATAACTAGGAGAGGCAGTAGTGCTATATGATGTACCAAATCATTAGTCAGAGGACTGTGCAATAATAAATGAGGTATTAGACTACAATGGAAATTTGGCAGAGACTCTCCACTGCATGCATAGTTACTCGTAAAAAATGGGGGAAATTTTTTATGTATTTAGAAAGATTGTATTGGAGTAGTAGAATTCCGCCGCTGACAATTCCCCACATGAATTATGTTTATCATTAATACATGAAAATAAGTTGGAGAACACAATTACAAATTTAAAAAAAATTAATAATTACGATCCTACAAATTCAATTATAAATACTGCTAAAAAAAATCACACAGCTAACTGTTTCTGCCCGGTGAATTGTTTGGCGGTGAATTGTCTGGCGGTGAATTGTCCGCAGTGAATGGTTCGATCACCCGCTTTATGTTGTACCAAATCATTAGTAATAGAACTGTGCGAAGAATGGACGAGACGTTGAGTTACAATGTAAATTTGGCAGAGGAAATGTATATATATTCGGAGCTGAGAAACAATTAATTTGAGAGTATACGATTCAGACATTTCGAATATAGCTCACAATGGATGGATTTAATTCAATTATTTTAACTTGTTATGAAATCCTCCGTTCTAAATTTATTAGCGAAATTTATTAAACTAGATGCAGTGTGTGTAATAAATAGAGTAAAGGTTCTATCTACCTTTTGTGAGTGAAGCGGTTGGAGCTAGTAAAGATAACGGACCAGCAGGAGTCCGTTATCTTTACTAGGTTAGGGCTAATCCAAATCATCGCTCCCTCCGGTCACGCTCCGCTCACGCTCCGCTCACGCTCCGCTCACGCTCCAGTCACGGTCCGGTGAAATATTCTTTAATGTATTTCACGTAGAGCATCCACACTGGCAGTGCCGGTCAGGTCACGCTCCAGTCACGCTCCGCTCACGATCCAATCCTAAGATATTTTGACTGGAGCGTGATTGGACCGTGAGCGGAGCGGCACTGCCAGTGTGGATTAGCAACGCTCCAGTCGCGGTCCAATTTTATTATTTGCGTGCTTTTTCTTGAATTTTACTATACATATATATGTCACGCGCATTTGACTCATCTGAAATATTGACCGATTTCGCTGCGCAATCTATTGATCAATCGTTATTGCAGCCATCGACCGATGGCGCAACAATCTATCGATAGTTGCACGTTCGAATAATAAGATTATTTTAGCTTATGCATCTAATTGGCAAATTTTATTGCATAGCTATATCGATTAATAGCGCAGCTATCAATCAATTTCTGCGCATTCGAATGATAGGGATTTTTTTAGTTTATGCATTTAATTGTCTTGATTTTAATTGAAAGATGTTGTCTTTTTAAACAAAAAAATTGTTATATTTCATAGAGTAACCATCAATCGATTGATGATTACCCTACGAAATGTAACAATTAGATATAGAAATTATTGAAATCCATATCAATCGAACGCGCAACAATCGGTTGATGGTTTCCCTATTAAATATACCATTTAGATGCCTAAACTAAATACATTCTTTATCATTCGAACGTGCAGCAATCGATCGTTGGTTGCGCTATCGGTCGATGGCTGCGCTAACGATAGATCAAACAGATTGTGAAGCGAAATCGGTCGATATTGCTGCAGATCAGTCAAACGCGAGTGACATATATAATACTATACCTTATACATACCTTAGACTCTAGAAGTCTAGATTCTTAGATATACAGACAGTTTTCTCTAGGAGTGATTGTGTTTTTAGTGTTGCATGTTTTCTTTTCTAAAATCATTTTCAATTTTAGACAGATATCTTCAAAAGTTCCAATAGTCATTCGAAAATAATAGAAAAATTTAGTTTTGTCATCTATTAGATGAGGATACAACGAGTAGATATCATTCGCACTTCCTATCTTTTAGTACACGATGAACTAAGTATCTCTTCTTTTTTGTTTTCTCTCATCCTGTTCATCAAATAAGTGCAATGATAATCACTGCAAAATCAGATGATACGGAAGGGACGGGAGCGAGAGCGGAGCGTGACCGGACCGAACATGTGTATGCACAAGGATGAGACCGGACCGTGACTGGAGCGAGAACGGAGCGTGACCGGAGCGATGGTGTGGATCAGCCCTTAAATTCAGGTCCATTATGTTCACTAAAGCAACTAAAGCAACTATTTTTTTTTAAATGAAAAAATTTTTTCTGGTCCGTTAACTTTACTAACTTAATTTCTGGTCCGTTAACTTTCTTGGTCTGTTTCTAGTCCGTTATCTTTACTTACTCCAAGGTCTATCAGTCCAT
This sequence comes from Caprella mutica, assembly GCA_947561585.1. Classification (NCBI taxonomy): domain Eukaryota; kingdom Metazoa; phylum Arthropoda; class Malacostraca; order Amphipoda; family Caprellidae; genus Caprella; species Caprella mutica. The sequence continues at coordinate 9,514 of CANNZV010005280.1, read as the reverse complement.
TTTATGTAGGAACTTTACCTTATTTTTTTTTGTGATTGATATTTATTACTCATTGAGTATTCACTGCAAGAACTTTAATTTCGTGTCATGTTTATGTGTTCCAGATACAATTAAAACGCTGAGGTGAAATAAAAATACGTCAAAGGTAATGATCTGTTTAAAATGTTCGACTAGGCTATAGGAGATATTAAGATGAACTCTCTTGATCTTCTATGGCCCCACCATAACTTTCTCCAATGTTTTAGTCGCCCAAATGTTTATACCGACAAATGTAGATTTCTTCAGACCATTACGAACTCAAACATAAATATATTTATCAGAATTAACATCGAATTTACCGAATATTCCTGCTCTAAAATATCAGAATTCAATAAAAAGTTTGCATTTGAAGTAAATTCAAGAAAATAATGAGCATTTTGAAGTGCCAAAACATTCTTTGAATCTTTTCGAATTGTCTCCAAGTTATCGAATTTCAAAGACTTGTTAGAAACTCACAAAATATATTGAGCCACTTCACAAAAATAAAACAATTTCCCATTTAAACAAAATAAGAAGAATATTTATTTTCGTCCAGAGGGAGTGAAAAATTGGAATATAACTGATATTAAAATAGGAACAGAAGTAGGGTAAAGTGACAATACCGCAGGGAAGTTTCAATAGACTATCTATAACAAACGCATCAAATGTTAAAATAATGACATTGTTTACCTTTTTTTATATATTTGAGAAACATTAACTAATTAACGTATTTAAATAATGTAAATAAATAATTCGATGCTATAAAATCTAATTGATTTAATCGAATTACATATATTTTTATTCAAAAACACTATATTAATATTATACTTTCTAACATAACTCAAACGTTTAATAATTGTTCTAAGAAAGAACATTAATTGAAAGATTTCACTATAAAATAAAAGTAACAAGAAAATCACTTCCAACTTCCAGTGTTTATAATTTACTTCAAAATGATACTTCAACTCAAAGTCAATTTCAATTCCTGTTGATACAATCTCTATTATTGAGCTACGTTTGTTTTTATTATTCCACTTCTATTTTGCCAATTAAAAGTCCGACACTTGAAATAATTTACCAGTAAGTTTATTTGGCAAATATTCATCCGATATCAAATCTGTAGAAAAGTTTTAGTGACTAACTAAAATAGTTAGCAAAACAAACAGCGGGAATAGTGCTGGTAAAACATTTCACTGATTTAGTCAACATTCTGAATTGTTTTGTGTAACTCCAGTAATGTTTTTTTGAAATTAGGTTGTATTTTGTTATATTTTATTTTGAGATATTATTTCGTTTAATTATATTTTTAAGTATTATATTTCATATCTTCAAAGCATATATATTTTTTCAATGCATATATATATATTATTTTTATTATACTATTCAATATATTTTTAAATCTAACCGATCCACTAATACCTAATCATATATTTAATTAATGCTTATATTAATAACTAAATTATACGGACCATATTTTAGTGTGAAAGCATTATTTTATAATAAATCAGTTAATCCACCTTGTACTGTAAGTCTGTATTAATGATACATATTTGATGACATTTATTATATAGTATAATAGTTATAACCATTTCTAATTCAAAAAGAAACATGACTCTCACCATCTCGGCTAACAGGAGAAAACAGTTAAATTTAATAACTTTTATTTTAGCCATTTTATCACCATTGCTGTTGATATTATAATGGAGTTATCAAATAAAGAGGCATTAATTACTGCACCTGGAGATTAATTTAGTTGTGGAATGGAGGAAAGTTTGTACCTATCATCTGTGTACAGTTGGAGGCTTACTAACTTTAGCAGTGCTTCTCCAGTTGATGAAGATGTTGAACAGCAGGAAAGTCTTGATTTTACTTCTATTTGGTCACTGTCTTCTTATTTCTTTGATATGCTTAACAGTAACCAATATCTACGGTGTTCATCTAATTAAAACAAATCACTATATCCAAGAGTCAAAAACAGTCAATGAAACCCTGTACCTAACTATGAAGGAGTACATTTATGATGTATCAGCTAAAAATGTAGTAGATTCAATCCAATAAAAGTTTCACTGTTGTGGTATCAAACACTTTTCAGACTGGTATAAGATGCCTTGGTTGAAGCAAGCTTTCAAAAAGGAATATCACATAAAGAACTGGAGTGTTCCTTGGTCCTGTTGCAAAAGCATTCACTGTCGCCATCTTAACATTCACAAGCCTGATGGTTCTATACATCAATAAGGTTGCAGGTAGATGATGGTGAAGAGCGTGAAGACATTGAATAGTGTTATTATGAACAGTCAATGGTTACTCATACTTTGCTTGTGTTTCGTTACTGTTTTGGGATCTCTGGTTTTAACTTCATCTTTGGACACTTCTAACCACCATCTCAAATCTGGAAGAGCTTACGTCCTTCCTTTCCTGAATGTAAGACCTTACTAGAAGTATAATTGAGTATTTATAAAGTGAATTAGGATATCATTTTAGAAAATTAAGACTTTATTTAAACGTCACTTCTAGGCTTAAAAAGTGGACGTGAATAACTGTTTAATAATTGTGAAATTGAATTCAATATTCTGGAGTCAGAAAAGTCATCAGCAAAGAAAGTATTCTAGTGATGATTAAAAGAAATTAGTTTGCAGATATAGAACAGTTTAATGATATATGGAGCATATTATTAAACTGTTCTTAAATTCAACTTAAGCATGCTTATGCTTTCTTTTACCTTCCATGTTCTGTAGTAATAAAAACATTCAAGAGTGTTGTAGAAGTTAAAAGTTTTTTAATTGTGTGACCTCAGGAAGGAAAGTCTCGAAAGTTTTCATTTTCTTCGCACCGAAAACAAGAAACTTTCCGACAATAAAAAAAAAGTTTACTCTCGAGACTTTAATTTGGAGAGAAAGAAACAAAGAGTCACTTTACACTGACTCTTAAGAGTAAAGAGTCACTTTACACTGACTCTAAAGAGTAAAGAGTCACTTTACACTGACTCTTAAGAGTAAAGAGTCACTTTACACTGACTCTAAAGAGTAAAGAGTCACTTTACACTGACTCTAAAGAGTAAAGAGTCACTTTACACTGACTCTCAAGAGTAAACAGTCACTTTACACTGACTCTTAAGAGTAAAGAGTCACTTTACACTGACTCATTAGAGTAAAGAGTCACTTTACACTGACTCAAAAGAGTAAAGAGTCACTTTACATCTGCAAAGTTAGTGACAGAGGTATACTTTTTATATTTTTAATAAGTTATGGAGGAGCCATAGCATATTAAGAGGGGCTCTATCTTAATATCTGTATAGCATAAACAGAATTTTCTCTCCGGGAATAAATCAAAAATACCCAGAATATTTAGAAAATTTAGGGTAGGTAGTTTGAAATTGATAAACATAGACCAAAGGACAAGGATAGTTAGTTTGAAATTGATAAACATAGACCAAAGGACAAGGATAGGTAGTTTGAAATTGATGAACATAGACCAAAGGCAAGAATAGGTAGTTTGAAATTGATAAACATAGACCAAAGGCAAGGATAGGTAGTTTCAAATTGATAAACATAGACCAAAGGCAAGGATAGGTAGTTTCAAATTGATAAACATAGACCAAAGGCAAGGATAGGTAGTTTCAAATTGATAAACATAGACCAAAGGCAAGGATAGGTAGTTTCAAATTGATAAACATAGACCAAGGACAAGAATAGGTAGTTTGAAATTGATAAACATAGACCAAAGGCAAGGATAGGTAGTTTCAAACTGATAAACATAGACCAAAGGCAAAGATAGGTAGTTTCAAATTGATAAACATAGACCAAAGGCAAGGATAGGTAGTTTCAAATTGATAAACATAGGCAAAGTATTTTATAATTTACATTCCAATTAGTAGCCTGGTGAAAACATTGCCATGAAACCTTACCAATTTCTGTCATTTTTGATTGGTTTCGAAGAACATGATCCGCAAAATCAAATTGATTTCAAATTGAACATGTATGAAATATTACAATTAACGAAAGTTACAATGATAGTGGAAAGCCTATAAGCTTCGAAGTTAATTTGATTGGGAAAATTTTGTGATGGAAGTTTAATCGGAATATATTCATTATTAACAAGTTAGTGAAGGTTGTCTTCAGTTTGATAAGCTTTCATCCAACCTTCAATTTAATTAATATATGATATTTTTATCAATTAATATATTTATACTATGATAGAGGAAATTACTAATACACGATTGACTATAAAAATCATAATGAATAAATCATAATATGTGTCATGGTAATGAACAATTCAGATATATAATTTTATTTCAAATTCCTATCACTGTTTACTTTACATCGAAATAAGTCGATCTGCTAACTAGTTAACTAGAAGAACATTTTCCTCTTCAGTTGTTAGAAGGTACACTAATAGCCCCCACTAGAACTAACAATGTCCTGTTATCTCCATGAAGACAATACAGCACCAGTTAGCAGTTGAATTAGCGTCTCTCCTGACTGGATATCTGGCAAACAACTTCAGTCTTCTGCTCCACATGACACTACCAGACTCTCTGCAATATGAACAGGAATTAAACGATATTGTTAGCAGTGAGAGACGAATGGTGAACATTCACTTGGACTGTACGAGGGACAGTGAATAGTTACATTAGTAATATTAATGATAGACAGGAGGAATTAAACGATACTGTTAGCAGTGAGAGACGAATGGTGAGCATTCACTTGGACTGTACGAGAGACAGTGAATAGTTACATTAGTAATATTAATGATAGACAGGAGGAATTAAACGATATTGTTAGCAGTGAGAGACGAATGGTGAACATTGACTTGGACTGTACGAGGGGCAGTGAATAGTTACATTTATATTATATCAATCACTTGTGTTATCAATAATTGGTGAAACTTAACAATTCACACATGGTCCAAGAATTCAGATTTTGTTTTTGTTGATTGAAACTCTCACAGGTAAGTATCTAGTCCCCGCTGGTAATCTTCTGCGGCCCCACTTTTACATTATCTCTGGGTGTCCCTTCTTAATCTTCTATGGCCCCACCAATGCTTTCTCTCAGAGTTATAGCTTGGAACGACCAGAGTCCCTGAGAAGCATGTTCTTCTGTGAGTATAGATTTATACTTTAAAAACTTGACTTGAGTTGCCGGAAACAGCGGTTGTACTTCATCTGGGATTCAGAGGCCCACCTGATACAATCTGAAATAAAAACTGAACGGAACAAATTTTTTTTCATTATTTTCATTGATATTCATAAGATACATAAATACGTCATAGACCATGAATGTCACGGAGTTTCAGCAACTAGAGTTTGACTAGATCAAGCCTCAATGATTCCGAGGTTGAGGCCGGATCAGCAGCCAAGGCTGCGGAGAACAATTAACGTTAGGAATACTCCACCCTGGTTGATGCTTTCATATTGGAGCCAATTGTAATAGAGACCACAAAAACGATTGGCAGTATGACTTCCTCAATAATGAAATCCAAAGGAGTCTGCCTGGTTCCAACAGCGAATAGCTCTTGTGATCCAGATAAAGAATGCCTTCTGTGTCCTCTCACCCGCGAAGGATGTGTTTTAGAAGATCGAGTCTACTCCTTCAGGGAACTCAACCTCTCATTTTTTTAAGTTATCCTAAGCTCAACCCCGGGTTTTTAAGCTATGCATCAGTATTTCAAACCAAACCGGCTTCTTATACACACTGAGTGTTCCAGAGTTAAATAGATTAGAGTTTTATAAACACATCGTTCATAACATACAAACTGCCAAATAAAACTAGAATTCCCCAATTGTTTCACAGATAATACCAATCTTCAAATTAAAATCTATAAACCAATATATTTTGAACAGATCTTTTATACTATTTTATAAATTCTTAACTTACATTCATTCTCCTCAATTTAATAACAAGATTTCTAAGATCCATTTCCAAATCACTCCTATATCTACAAATATCTCTCTCATATCTTCACCATATCTCTCCCATATCTTTCCCATTGCTCACCCATATACAAACATTGTCTGTCCCATTCTGCATTGCTACACATTTACAATGCAAACTCAGGTCACAATTGTCAAGCAGATTCATTCGCTAAATTATCATACAGATGATACCGACTGAAACAATCTTCTTACGCAAACAAAAGAGCAGAGGTTGCGTTTGTTGCCTTCAATAGAGACAAAACAATACGCAAACAATAAAACAAACAGAACATAGTTTTGTGTAAATACATACAAAAATACACGTGACATTCTAGACAAATGGAGGAAGAAAATGATTGGTCAAATATTTATTGTGGAGAGAACAATACAAATATATTATATATAAAATAACGATTCAAATTATATCTTTTTTTTTCTCTTCACAATGAATATATTTTGAGGTGTATCTTTAATAATAACGAACTAAAGTTTTCATCTTACATTCAATTGGTATCTGGAAGAAGAATTTAACATTAAAAATATCTTACGGTGAAGTTACAGATGATCTCAGAGCAGACGACAGAGGTAACAGTTGGTGAACGGTTACAGACAGCACAAGATTAAAGACAGACCAGCCAAAAATAGGGCTAGTGAATCTAGGTGGCTTTGACTGTTACGGACAGACTTTAACTTTCGTACTCTAAATACTAACCATCACAGTCTCAAGTCTTTATATACTCTCTGAGGCCGTAAAGTAAACCACATATAATGTTACTTGATCATTGTCTATTGATAGACATTTAATAATTATTAAGTATACAGTGACTTCGTGAGAAAGACACACTGATCTTAAATGGACAAGATAATGTTTTTAAAATACGTGATCGGTTCAAGAACTGCACTGGTAATTAAAATTGCAATAGGAATCAGAACTCCTCAGGATTTAGGAACTAATGAAAACCAATTTCTAAAATCCTAACAAGTGTTTCAAGATTTAATCAATGTTCGTTTAATTCATAGTACAAACTTCATTGAATGGAAAGTATTATTTAAGTAATAAATTAAAAAGGTACTATCCTTTTTTAAAAAGCAAGAGGAATTTGATAAAGAAAGCTCTTGGTACCTCCTTTAAAGAACGAAAACAACGAAAACCTCTTTGAAAGACCAAAAGGTTCTTCCTATCAGAAACTGTCAACTTTTGGTAACTTGCTATCGTTCCCTATGTCATATCATACAAGAATTATTTAATAAAATGGTACCATTTTAGAGACTATATCTTGAATATGAATATAAAAATGTCAGTCAACTAAGCTATACGCAATCCAAAAGTTGAGAGTGCCATTTTCTCTAAAAAAGACAGGAGATTGTAAATAAGTTTCTGTTTGATATTTCCAAACTGTTGAAGGAAGACATTCTCTCTATGGAATGGATTGCAGCTCGTCGCTATATTTTAGCACCAATATCATATTTGTTTGGTTGTTGAGAGCAACCAAAGTTTCAGTCAATGGTGACATTATTGACTGTGGAAATCTTATAAAATATCATATGACCTTTGAGAAATTGTGGCACAACTGGAACAGTTCTGACATTTACATGAAGTTTCGATAGAGAATTGAAAACTGTTTCACTATGAACAGGTCTTGGTATTTAAGTGGCAGTCTTAGACTTCAGATGGAATGCTTTCATTTATACGATAATAGAAAATAGGACTCATAGATGAATATTTGAAATCCTATCTACTTCACTTTCTGTTTGTTCTCATAGCGTAATGTAGGAATGTTGTTACTGAAATGTTTTCATTTTTGCTGCCATTAATGTAATATTAACGCTCAGTTATTCCCAAAAGTTATCGCGTCTGAGTGAAGTTAAACTCTTCTCTCTCGCTTAATAGTTTTCGACGGGATGTTCATTAATAGACTGAGCAGAGGATAATGAGGAGAGTAATTAAAGCACCTGATACCAGTGATGAGGAGTTGCAAGAGACTTCAGTGGTGAAGACACAGAGTAATTATTGCACCTGATACCAGTGATGAGGAGTTGCAAGAGACTTCAGTGGTGAAGACACAGAGTAATTACTGTACCTGATACCAGTGATGAGGAGTTGCAAGAGACTTCAGTGGTGAAGACACAGAGTAATTACTGCACCTGATACCAGTGATGAGGAGTTGCAAGAGACTTCAGTGGTGAAGACACAGAGTAATTACTGCACCTGATACCAGTGATGAGGAGTTGCAAGAGACTTCAGTGGTGAAGACACAGAGTAATTACTGCACCTGATACCAGTGATGAGGAGTTGCAAGAGACTTCAGTGGTGAAGACACAGAGTAATTACTGCACCTGATACCAGTGATGAGGAGTTGCAAGGGACTTCAGCGGTGAAAAAAGAGAGTAATTACTGCACCTGATACCAGTGATGAGGAGTTGCAAGAGACTTTAGTGGTGAAGACACAGAGTAATTACTGCACTGCACCTGATACAAGTGATGAGGAGTTGCAAGAGACTTCAGTGGTGAAGACACAGAGTAATTACTGCACCTGATACCAGTGATGAGGAGTTGCAAAGGACTTCAGTGGTGAAGACACGAGTAATTACTGCACCTGATACCAGTGATGAAGAGTTGCAAGGGACTTCAGTGGTAAAGACACAGAGTAATTACTGCACCTGATACCAGTGATTTGGAGTTGCAAGGCACTGGTTCTTGCCTACCCTCATAGTTTGGCTACTAGTGTAGATATAACTCTAGCCACTGTTAGTTGTGATAAAATGTACTTTCACTAACAGAACAATCTTATAATCACCAAACAAATATAGGAAATATAGTCAGCCAATCAGTTTATACATAAACACTGGTATAATAGTTACATACTTCTTAGTCACAAACATTATAACTTTTGAAAATTCCTCAACTGTTGTAGGAGATCAATGAAAAAAATCTGGTACCAAAACGTCCTAGTAACGAAACTTCCGGCAACGAAACGCCCAGTTACGAAACGTCCTAGCCCCTAGTAAAGTATATCAGTTGAAAATTCCTTCCTAATACTCGATTTTGTTGCTCATTACTAATTCATGCTTCACTAAAAACAAAAGCATCGACACTACGATTCAAAACATCAATAAGCTCATGAATGAGTCGTAACTACTTTTTTGTTAAAAGAGCTTAAATTCTTATACAAGAGCATTCATTTATCACTCCGCTACATAAATAATTGAACTGAAAATTTGATTACTGCAATCAATCCATATTATTCACACTTTACTGTTTGATTCACCTACTCTGTATTAATAATTATTTAATTGGTTTTGATATGAACTAAAAACTTAATTTTCAGAAACTGAAACAAAGACACAACATTTCCACATTACTTTCTCTCCCCAAATGAAAGTAGCTTGGTGAAAATCGTGATGTTGAGCCAAGTTTCACCTCTGAGACCAATTCCAAGAGTTACTTCAGGCTAAATATTTACCTCGGAGAGTTCCTACAAATGATAATAAAAAGTTCTGTTTCTGTGGCTCACAAACTGCTCCGTGTAATGAAATATGCATAACCTGCCACTGGGAAAATACGGAGAGATGATATTGTGGATG
>CANNZV010005279.1:0-28996 GCA_947561585.1 Caprella mutica | reverse complement strand
TTGTTATTATTATTATTATAATGATATTTCAACGGAAATGGTACCCAATGATAAATTGATTTCAAACTAACGTAATGATGGTTCTATTTAGACGTAGATAACTTATTTGTATTCTACATCGATACAGGAAACTCTAATAATTACAAAAAAACACTGTGCGACCTCTTGTTTTCTTTGTTTCATGCCATTTGTATTTCTATCATACCCTTTTCCGATCATGGGCACATTTACGAACCTACTGGGTGTAATAATCCCAAATTTGGTGTACCTGCATGTCATTAGCCCCTCTTTGACATCGATTAATTATTATTCTATTATGACTAAGAAAAAAGTATTCTTGACATTTTTTCCAAAAAAGTCTTCTAACATCTTAAAGTAGTAACTAGACTTACATGTTGGATTGAATTGAGAGTTTGCTACAATTTTGTTTTATGTTCATAACTTTTTTTTAATGTAATGGAGCCGCTTCAAAAAATTACACAATGTATATGTGGGGTATTTACATAAGTAGTATAATTTACAGGTAGATAGGTATGCTGACTTTATCAAATTAATTCGATATCTACATTCATCTACAATATGTATCGGAAAAAAGACCAAAAAACTGATAATGGTTATATAAATTGACTACGAACAATAGTTGAGCCCTTTCTATTTTTATATGACTTTTATTACAATTCTATACATTTCTAAGAAATCAAAAGGCATATTGATCAACCGATGAGCTTTAAATCGGAGTTTATGTGTCTCTTAAAGTCCAATTTTCGAGCACATCTTTCAGAAAATAGAAATATTCTTTCCATCATGGAGACAAGCCCATGAAATGGTCGCCGCGAGGTGTAATATTGTTTTGGATATATCTCTGTTTCTACAAGCTCGATTTAAATAAAAATGACATTTTGTCCCAGAAATCGATACTGAAGAATTGATTAAGTATCATATGAACTCGATTTATCATATGGATCATAGTTTTTTGTTCCCCCGGGCAGTACTGATGAGATGGCTCACGGAGACAAGCCGATGAAATAGTCGCCGCGAGGTGTAATTTTGTTTTGTATATATCTTTGTTCTTATAAGCTCAATTTCAATATAAATAACATTTTTTCCCTGAAGTTGATACTGAAGAATAAGAAAATGACCATATGGACTCTATTTTTTATATAGATCACATTTTTTGTTCCCATGGGCAACTTTTAATATTAATTTATTCGTTCGTGACAAACTATATTTCAAGTAATATTCATAAGGTATTCTATTGCTGTGAGCTTGAAAATGACATTTATATCATCAAATAGTGTTTAAATAATTATTTAATTTATATTTCAAGAAGTCTGGAAAAACCTCTGAAAGTAGGGAAAACCTCTGTATTTGGCATGGTTGTTTACAAATTGGCTGGCGGAACCGCGGAAATTGACAGACTCTGTAAGTGCAACAACAGGGCTGTGCAGCTATGCTTAGTGTTATTTGGCATTTGTTTGGTAGTTCCATAATTTATAAGTAGCACACAATGTTGTACATAGTTCTTTAATAGTCTTTACTTATCAATTTATTTATAGTCTATAGATTATAGTGACCTTATAGCTATAGCCTATAGGTACGGTACTAATAACTATAGGAAGTGGAAGTTAAACCTTGTTTCAGAGTTGCTAGCCTACGGTCTTCTCTTACCTATCTAAAAATCCACCATTGGGCACTGATCAGTGATCACCAACTTTGGTAGAACCTTAGAATAGAGTATTGCTCTAAATAGTAAATTCCACTGTAAAATCAGTGGAAGCCCAGACTGCAAAAGATGCATGAAGTTGTGAAGTTTATCCGTCGAGTCGGCGACTATTGATGCCTTAAAATCCAGACTGCAGGAACTGGGAAACTGTTCTCCAAGAAATCCTCTAGGTAATTTGGCTTTTGTTCTCAGTAAAATACATGTAAATATAGGAGGAAATTAAGGATTGTTCGCACAGAAAATGTTAAAAATTAGTTTCCTGGCATATCTATGGAATCCTGAATTATTTATTATCTGGTGATAATTTCCTAATTAATTCCTATGTTTACATTCATTTATTGGAGAATATTTTGAAATTTATGGTCATTTCGGAGATAAATTGGAAATTTTTTTGGAAACAATTGGAAAATCTTTTGGAAACAAATTGCCATAGATATTAAATATCTGTAGACTGATTGTGCATGCTTTGCAGACTGGCCATATGGCACATTTTTTACATTTTCTGTTAAAACAATCCTTAATAAGTTAATTTCCTCCTATATTTAATTGTATTTTACCGAGCCAAATTAAAGGATTTCTTGAAGAACACTCAGAACACCCATGACGGCCAAGTAAAATAGTATGTCTCATAAACTCACCATTTGTCTCTCCAGCTCTCTCCAAAATTCAATAAGTTCTCTCCAAAATGATCAAATTATCATTAATTCTCTCCAAAATAACATTGTAGCATAGGAGGAAAATAGATAAAACTCGCCATTTGCAATTGAAGGACTTAAAATAACTGTCACAAACTCGCCATTAAAATGGCGAGTTTGGACATGCTTTATTACTTGGCATGACGGTGTGCCGGTGCCCTATGTTAGTAACATATTAGACATACCCCAGTCTGCAGAAACTGGTTAAGTGTTCGTAGAGATCTCTTTTTCTGTTCGTAGCAAAATTAATGTAAATATAGGAATTAATTCAGAAATGTTCGTAGCAAAATTAATGTAAATAGGGTCACGCAGGTAAATTGCGGCCCTTTTATTTTTAATTGCGGCCCTATCAAGAGTCTCTAAAACATTCTGAACTGAAATTAAATTAAAATGGGATAGTAGCTATCACAAGAAGCGCAGGCATGCTATAATTTAATAATTTAAATTTTTAACTTGTGTTTTGAAGCCATGATGTTTCTGTTGTAGAGGCCGCAGTTAGTTAGTGTGCCGCAATTTACCTGCTTGACCCTACAGGAATTAATTCTAAATTGTTCGGAGAGAATATCCCAAATATCTCACATATTCTGCAGACTGGGACATACCTATCTAAATTTTGTCAATTTAGATAGGTATGTCTAATTAGTTATAATTTTTGTATTAATTCCTATGTTAATACAAGTTTGTATTTGGTGCACACTGTACTGAACTCCTCTGACTTTTTCAAAAATCTGAGAAATAGCTGCCAACATTTTTCATTAATTTGTCTAGTCCTCCAACATTTTTCCAGTTTCTCCTCCAAAAATTAATGGTAATATAGGAATTAATAGCTAAATATCTTCAGACATTGCAGGAATTTTTTTATTAGAGAAATTGAATATCTCCTGAGATATCTTTGGAATTTACCACCAAATACAATCTGGTGTTAATAATGTTCCCATGTTAATTTTGGCTTGAAATCTTCAAAAAATGAGCCATGGCTTGGCTCAGGACCAGACTGTATTTTATGAATTCATGGTAAATTCCACCGACTTGTCTGTGAGATTTTTCTCCATTGAAAATGATATTCTGACTGAGTCTGTGGATTTATAGCTAGTTATTCCTATGTTAGATGTTACCATTATTTTTTGATAGAAAAATGGATAAAATGTTGGTAGATCAGCCAAATTACTGGAAATTTATGGTGGATTTTTTTCAAAAAGTCAGCGGAATTTTGTGCACTAAATACAGACTGGGCTCAGGATGTTTGTGTAATTTTTGCTTAAAAATTGGCTTACAATTCCCCAGCCTTTTAAACATGCCAGCCAGTCTGCAAAAGATGCATGAAGTTGTCAAGTTTACCTGGCGACTAATTATCCAATATTGACATGTAAACATTATATAAAAGTGATAAAACATAAGAATTACGTAATTAGGAATTTGTCTCAAACTCAAAGATCTTGTTGCAGAATCCTGCAGACTGCTGACTGGCATTGTAGCTAAACAGTAAACTAGTTAGGTAGTCCAGTCTGTATTTCGGTATTTGGTGCACAAAATCCTCCTGACTTTATTCGACAGTAGATTCGCCAAAAAGTTCCAGTTTACAGAATATGAGAGATATTTGGGATATTTCTCCTAAAAGTATTGAATTAATACCTTTATTTATGTTAATTTTGCTACGAATACTTGAATTAATTTCTATATTTACATTAATTTTGCTGAGAACAGAATTAGAGATATGATGATATCTATGATACCCAGTTTGTATTTCATGGTAAATGGTAAATTCCACAATCTTGGGTAAATTTTTACAAATATTTTCTCAATAGTGTTTATAAATACTGCTCTGTGAATATTTCATTGAAATATAATTAATTTAGTTATTTGTTTTATAATATTATTTGCTCAACCTGATTGCCTTTTATTTAGGTTCGTGGATAGGAACCTAATTGTTTAAGTACTAAAAATTTGCTGCTTCATTATTTTGATGTTTATTCTTTCAGATAAATGAAAACATAATGTATAAAGTAAAATTTAAGGAAGACGGAATTTTATATAATGCATCACTTCAACGAATTAAGGTCCCAGAAAACTTGTCTTTGAAGATAGGTTCCTGTATAGAATGTCGATACAAAGATGGAAAGTGGTATGAAGCTGAAATCATCAATTTACCAGGTAAGTTCTATTTCCATTTACTGTCAATTGACTCAAATAGAGACAAACAGTTTTTTTTGTGATATTGGCATATAGCTAGGTATTACAATGATAATCTATCATAATTCTGCCATTTCTATCATTTTATGAGCCACCAGTGGCTCTATCCTGAAACTGTCTGTGGTGAAAGGAAGAGAAAGGGGATGGTGTCCTTTGGGCCCTGAACTGTTGTAATTTGGATTATCTTTTTTTTACCATGTTTATCATTTTTTAAGCGCTACTTGCAGTTTTAGAGGATAGATAGCACTAGGGTTATGCTCTTCAACTACGAGGTTAAGTGTTAGGTAGGCTCGTAGGCTTCATTTACTTTCACCTCTTCTTTTTCCACTTCCATCTGTGAGTGAAATTCAGTCATATTTAAAATAGTTCAACTTAAATTTGAAATATTTCAAGTTTAATTTGAAATATTTCAACTTTTCAAGTTTAATTTAAAAAAGTTAAAGTTGATTATAAAATAAGTGAAGATTAATTAAAATTCTATGGACTTTCGATATCACACATGAAGCTCTGCACTAATATCATCATATTAGTAATGGAAGGGAATGTGATAGTGAGAGTAGTGAAGTGAGAATTTAGTGAGATGAGAGTAGAGGAATGAGAGAAGTGACTGTAATGAGAAGAGATGAGAGAAATGGGATGAGAACAATGAGAATTTAGTGGGATGAGAGAAATGAAATGAGAGTAGTGAGCTGTGAGAGGATAGAATTGGTTGAGTCAAGTGAGTAAAATGAGAGCTTAGCGAAATAGAAGACTTAGTGAAATTAGAGAAGTGAACAATGTTACAACTGTAGTTGTTAAGTGTGATATATACGGTAATAAGTGAAGAGTAGTGAGAGTACTTAGTGAATACTCTCTTGAGCACTCACTTGTCTCATTTCACTCACTTCTCTCATCTTAATTCTTTCATCTCACTAAATTCTCACTACTCTCATCTTGCTTCTCTCATTTCTCTCACTTATCACTACTCTCATTCCCTCCCATTACTGATATAATGATATTAGGACAGAGCTTCCTATGTGTGATATCGAGGGCCCATAGAATTTGATTTTTAAATTAAATCTCCATTTATTTTATATTCAACTTTAACTTTTCAAAATTAAACTTGAAATATTTCAAATCAAACTCGAAATATTTCAAATCAAACTCGAAATATTTCAAATTAAACTCGAAATATTTCAAATTTAAGTTTAACTATTTAAAATATAACTTGACTTATTTTAATTTAAACTTAAATTGTTTTAAATTAAAGTTAAAAAGGTGTAGTTTAACTAGTCAGTAACTCTTCAATTAAAGAACATATTAATCAATTTTGTGCTTTTATTCGAGAGTGTTAGGTAAAAAATATTAAATTTCCGGAGCCTGGAGCTACTTGTAATGATAGAGCTTCAGCTCCGCTCCGCTGTTTTCACATTCAGCTAAGCTCCAGCTCCTGCTCCGGTGTGCCAAAATTGGCTAGCTCTGGCTCAAAGCTCCGGAGCCAGCTCCCCAGCCATGCTGATACCTTAAATTAATTTCTAGTGGTAGCTAGTGAATATGAAAAAGTAGCTACAGTCTATATCCTTTGTTTAATTCTATTCTTTATATTGCACATGTCTCATATAAAGTATCGATGAACTAATTGACTGAGCTTCATATGTGATGAGAAGTTTTATGCTTTTTTAATTTGATTTCATTTAAATTTCAGTTATCAAACGAAGGAAGATTGAGCTTTCAAAGACCGTATTGAGGAAAAAGATTTGTGAGGAAAGTGCCAATGTCCAGAAGACTTCTGAGGAAAGTGCCAATGTCCAGAAGACTTCTGAGGAAAGTTCCAATGTCCAGAAGACTTCTGAGGAAAGTGCCAATGTCCAGAAGACTTGTGAGGAGAGTGCAGATGTCCAGAAGACTTGTGAGGAGAGTGCAGATGTCCAGAAGATTTGTGAGGAGAGTGCAGATGTCCAGAAGATTTGTGAGGAGAGTGCAGATGTCCAGAAGACTTGTGAGGAGAGTGCAGATGTCCAGAAGACTTGTGAGGAGAGTGCAGTTATCCCAATGAC
The DNA here is from genome assembly GCA_947561585.1 of Caprella mutica. Taxonomy (NCBI): domain Eukaryota; kingdom Metazoa; phylum Arthropoda; class Malacostraca; order Amphipoda; family Caprellidae; genus Caprella; species Caprella mutica. The sequence continues at coordinate 22,352 of CANNZV010005279.1, read as the reverse complement.
TTGTGAGGAGAGTGCAGTTATCCCAATGACTTGTGAGGAGAGTGCAGATGTCCAGAAGATTTGTGAGGAGAGTGCAGATGTCCAGAAGACTTGTGAGGAGAGTGCAGATGTCCAGAAGACTTGTGAGGAGAGTGCAGATGTCCAGAAGACTTGTGAGGAGAGTGCAGATGTCCAGAAGACTTGTGAGGAGAGTGCAGATGTCCAGAAGATTTGTGAGGAGAGTGCAGATGTCCAGAAGATTTGTGAGGAGAGTGCAGTTATCCCAATGACTTGTGAGGAGAGTGCAGTTATCCCAATGACTTGTGAGGAGAGTGCAGTTATCCCAATGACTTGTGAGGAGAGTGCAGTTATCCCAATGACTCATGGAGAATCAACTTTTGATTCTAAGTTTAGTAATATAGGTGTTCACAATCAAATTCCGATGGACCAATTTGATAACATCATGCTAATTGCCAAACAAGTACCAATCTCATGGTCATCATTCAATGTTGTGTTCGAAAATGAAGATTTAATTACTGTGAGGGAGAATAGTGACTACCAACTCAACGAGGTAATTTTGCATACACTAGTTTCATATAGTTCATTTCATCTTGACTATTTTATGATGTTACCATACCGATATTTATATTTTGTTCAAATTGTGTTTCTTTTGTCCAGGTACGTCCCGACGAATCTGCATATCCCAGCATCGTAATGGATGAGAATTGTGAAGTTTTGGAGGTAAATTAGAGGCCTAACATATTTAGTTTGTATGAATTATATGTATAGCTACAGCGTAAAGACACATCTCCTGTTAGATAAGTCTCCCATCTGACAGTCTGATTATCTATGATTCAAATTATTTTCTGAGTTTTGTTCATTCTCTGTAGCTACTTATAAATGCCGAAATCCTTTTCTAAATACAAATATTCATCATTTCATTAAATCTGCAAATAAACCAAATTTTTACCCTAGTACTATAGTTCATACTATTTCTCATTTTAATCAGGTGCCGAACATTAGAGAAGAAGATAATTCTCAAGAATCCCATGTGCAAGCTAAAATCAAATCTAAACCAGCTGATGTGAGTAGAAGCAGCTTGTAATATACATATTTCATATATATATATATATATATTTTTGTAATTACTTATTGAATTGTATATTTTCAAGCTGAAAACCTGTCCTATCTGCAAGAAACAATTATTCAAACTGCCAAGACATATGAAGACTGTTCATCAAATGGATAAGCTTGAAGTAAAAGGAGTTATAAATAGAACATTGCAGCGTAAATCTTACACAAAAGATTACGTCAATAGGAAAAACAAAAAGAGGATTTATCCGATGAAAGAGTGCCCTGTGTGCAATAATCCTTACAAAAGATTAGCAGACCACATACGTTATGCTCATAAAAATCATAAAATGAATAAAACAAAAACTGTATCATGTGTCCTTAATGAACTTGAATATTTTCCTACTTCAACATCTTTGGATATTGCCAGTTCAAGCAGTCCAACATCAGAATATTTGTACGAGTCTCATGTGTTGAAATCACGGAATACTCGAATAAATAAAGTGAAGCTATCTCCTCCAACTGCTAATATGATTGTGCCTGATGGTTGCTACTCTTATGAAGAATCAATAGATGACTTTGAAGGAGCAGCATTTGATGTATTGAATGAATACGTAAATTATTCAAAATCATGTGATGCTGGATATAGATCTGATGTTAATGCAAAACAAATGAGAGGGCACATAAATACATTCATAACTTTATTGTGTACTGAGAAATCATTTAAACCTCTATTCTCAGTAGACCAACTTAGAGATGTTTTTACATCCAAGACAACCGAGGGAACTTGGAGAGCCTCTTCAGCTTCAACCTACAGAAATTCTATAAAAGATTTCTTAGAGTTTTTGACACTGACGAAGAAAATTTGTATTCCCCCAATCATTGTCCAAGATATATTGGGAGCACTCAAAAGATGGAGTAAGGGGAATTCAAACTTATTCAAAATTCAACGATACCAGAAAAGAAAAGAAACAGAGAAAATGCTTCTAACTCCATCTGAAATAGACGAATTTTATGTAAGCCAGTTTGCTACTGAAGCTATAAAATTATTCGGTTTAGCATCAGAAGGCAAGGAATTTGGTAGGACTGACTTTTGCCACATGAGGAATTATCTCCTATTGGGTATATACCTAAAACAAGGACTAAGAACTGGTGTGTGTGCCACGCTCACAGTTAATGAATATTTAAAGAGAGAGAAAGATGCTGATGAACTAACATCGATAGAAGTAGCCGACCATAAAACGACAGCAGCATATGGAGATGCAATAATTGTCCTATCCGCTGCTATAGCGTCTTATTTTGAGATTTATTTCAAAATAGTTAGACCTGTCGGGGTAGCTGACTGCTCTTCGGATTATTTTTTCACTTCTTGGTCTGGAAAACCAATGAATAGTTCAGACATTAATAAGGCCTGTAAAGGTGTCCTGAAAAGCTGTGGACTAAACAATATTTATGTAACTTTGATCAGAAAAAGTTTAGTTACAACTATTCATGAATATGGAGATGATGAAGACATAAAAATGCTATCAATTGGTATGGACCACAAGATTGATACTGCCAAGGATCACTACGCTCACCACAATAAATTAAAAGCTGCAAAAATCGCTTATAAAAACATTGCCAAGGTGTCTGCAACTGTGAAGAGACTAGATTGTAAGTTTAATTGATAATTCTTTTTTTATTACTCATTAGCTATCATTTTTAAACTTTAGCTATATTTATGTATAATTATTTGTTATTGATAATTTCTTCACTCTTTTTAATAGGTATCCCATCCACTAGCAACCAGCAGAAATTCTCCAGTGAAATGGATCAAGAGGACAATGTTAATGGAGGTAAATTAGTAGGAAAATGTTTTAATTATTTTAACACGTTCCTCGCGTATTGACCCACGGGTAGGTCAGGTCATTTAATAGTATTATTTCTAAGAGCCAATGAATTTTTTTTGGTGAAAGTATTATTGGAATAATATGTAAATTTGATATTTCTCACTTCAGATGTTAAACATACTACAGTAGAAGTTGAACCTAATCCAACCTGCGCTCTTTCTGATGAAGATCCTAACTTTGCTCCCGAAGATAATGACGGTATGTATGGTTATCTTATTTGTACTTACAACTGAATTCAATGTACAAATCTGTTAGATAATGGTAGAGCATCAGTCCACACATAGCTCTATCTCTACTTGTTAGCATTTATTTACTTTTTTGTTTCTTCTAAATTCCAGATTCTTCAGATAGTGAAATCATTCCAAGAACTTTTTCTACAGGGAGGGGGAAAAGAAGTACATTCACCAACCAAGAGATTACTCAAATTGAACGCTCATTTAAAGATCACATTCAAGAAAATTCAAAGATCAATTTGTCTATAGTAACAGAATTAATTAAAAACAACAAAGTTCTCAAGAATTGTGATGTCAAAAAACTTTGCGCTTTCATCAGATATCTGAGACTGAAGTTCAGGAGGGAAAACACATCTAAGCATTAAAATTTTTAAACTTGTGATCATTAATTAATTGTATTAACATTTCGCTACTTCAGTTGATAATATCTAGGTATTTATACTTTTTTCATACAGCTAATTGTAGAAACTTTATTTGGAAGTAATATCATTGCTAGTTTTTATTTTTGAATCTATATTAGTTTATTTCTTTCAAATTTGCAGATAATGGAACTAGTCTTTACTAAGGGTTATTATATCATTTATTTACATTATAGGTAGATATATGTATTTATTATCTTTTTGTTTATTTTTTATGTTAATTTTCGCAGTTAATGGATCTAGTCTTTACTAAGGGTTATTATATCATTTATTTACATTATAGGTAGATATATGTATTTATTATCTTTTTGTTTATTTTTTATGTTAATTTTCGCAGATAATGGAACTAGTCTTTACTAAGGGTTATTATATCATTTATTTACATTATAGGTAGATATATGTATTTATTATCTTTTTGTTTATTTTTTATGTTAATTTTCGCAGTTAATGGATCTAGTCTTCATTAGTGATTATTGTGGAATTTATTAATATTATCTACTTTTTTATTTTAGTTCATATTGTTGAATTTTTTTCGTTTATTTCTTTCAAGGTTGAAGTTTAATGGAACTAGTCAGTAGATACTGAGAGTTACTGTAGAATTTATCAATCTTAATGAGGTTAATTATTATAGTTTATGTTCTCGAAGTTTTTCTTTAGCTTGTTTATGAGAAGTTCCTTGCTCAATTGAATACTTGCATGAGAAATATTAAATACAAAAGTGGAAAATAGTTTTCTTCTCCCATTTTCAATTAAAGGAATTTTAATTGGTATTTGAGTTAAATTGCTTTCATTTTGAATATTTTCTGCTACTATTATTATAAAATTCGAGTGAAACTAGCGTAAGATTAGATTTCTTTCAAACATCTTTTCACTGTCGTGTTTCAATGAAGAAGTGGCGGCCTAGAAATATATCTTTCCTCTATATACGGTGTGTAAACAGGTATCAACCATCACAGAATATATTGTGTACTGGATTATGGATTGTCTTTTTTCATTTTTTTAACGCTACTTGCAGTTTTAGAGGATAGCGCTAGGGTTATGCTCTTCAACTACGAGGTCTTGGAATTTTGTGTTAGGTAGACTCGTAGGCTTCATATACTGTCACCTTTTCCATCCGTGAGTGCAGCCACCGGTGCTTGTGTCCCCTTTCGTCACATTCCTTGGTAAGTGACTGCATTCACGGAGAAGCTTTTCTGCATCCATGAGCATTGTCACCGACGCTGGTAAGTGACTTTGTTCATGGAGCCACTTTCCTTTCTGACTGTTCTTCTAGCCCTTGTATTTAATTTCCTTTTGTCGTCAGCGATAAAGCCAATGTTGCTGATGCAGACGTTAAACTCTTATTAAATCAATCAATATTGTGTACATAAAATTCAAATTGTGTGTAATACTTTGAAAACGCTCATTTAATAAATCTCTAACCATCTTAAAACACAGAAATTGTTTTTTTTTGCTTGATCCGTGAGAATGCTTATATTCGATGACGAACCTGATAACTTGATGAGGTAGTTTTAGAAAGTTTTTAATAAGATTTGAATGCCTTTTTGATAATGAAAATATTTGAAAAGTTGAAATAAGATATATAACTTGGACAAAGTTCACACCACAGGGAAAAGGAGAAAAATAAACACTTCATTTTTAAAGCTTATTCGTTATAGTTAACTAACAAACATTGCACAGTAAACATAACATAACTCTCTTGAAATTAGGACTGCAAAGTAATAAAATACATGGCAACAATTTTGGCCCCTATCTGAACCTGAAACAGAAAAAGGACGAGTTGGTCCTACATCCGAACCAATTTGTCCATTCTCCGACCAAACGTTAATAAAGGTATTTGCACGGAAATAGACCCTGATTATAAATTGATTACTCAAATATAGGATGCCATCTATAATTGTATATTATCCTGTAATGGAGTATTATATATGAAAATGTAAATCAGACAGGCAAAGATTTACTATACAGATTAGGTTATCAATAAATCGGATATAATGAGTATAAACTGTGTTTTCTTTATTGTTTGAGGTTTGAATGATCAATGAAGTGTATTTTTTGTTAATGATTTAAATTTAGGCATAAATGACTACCACCATGATATATATTAATTTTGTACAATAATGAGTGGCTATATTGATTTCCCGCAACATTAACCTAATATTTGTTTAATTACCTCAATTTTGTATAAAATATTAGTGCACATCCATATAAGAATTATACCATAGTTATCCCTCAATGACAAAAATTCTCTATGATTTTAATCACAGAAAACTCTCACTGCACACGAATTATGAAGTGGCTCTGAGTTATGAAGAAACCAATACTTCATAACTCAGGAGTTCCACTGTACATTATATTGAATATTATAAAATAATATGTCATTAGCAGGGCTGGGACAAAATGCTCTAAAAACTATAGATCCTGAAAATATTATAGACGGAGAGAATTAAAGAGTATTGAATGGTTCTAAACCAGCGGTATATTTATATAGTATTCGATACCATTTCATTTAGTTTCGTCTATGGTATTTTCGAGACCTATAGTTTTTAGAGCATATTGTCCCTGCCCTAGTCATTAGAATGATTAAATCTAATATAAAATATATGTTATTCTAAATGGAAAAAAAAAACACTAAATGGTAAAATTTTATAACTATATGAACGTAAATTTAAAATTGAATGTATTTTGTTCAATATAAATAATTGGAGATTCATTATTAATTATAATTTGTTTTATATAATAAGGTGTCCACATCTGAAATACCCTCAACATAACACTCCGATAACTGTCACTGTGTCATCATCAGAACTATTTGAAATATATGAATAATAATAAGCTCTGAATAAGGACTCTTCAATAGATTATTATTATTGTGGCGATATATGATAACTCACAAAACATACATGGCAACTCACCAAATGTGAATATTCTTTTCTGTCCTTTTTTCGAGCAGGACTTTTTCCGAGCTTAGGACTAACTTCCGAACAATTTGGGGTCATTTTCGACCAAGATACGGAAAAAGGGCCAGTTCGTCCAATATCCGAACCGATTTGTCCATTTTCCGACCAATCATTATTGTTATTATTATTATATATATATCATGGTAACAAGATCTACTAGCTGTAACATATTTCAAGTAAGTTTCTCTGGTAATCCATGGTTTTAGTTATCATTGTCAATTAGTGTAAATAGATCCAATATCATTTTCGATCAATTTTGTTCCGGTCAATTCTACATTCGATCAATTGTTGTGCGATCAATTTTCCTTTCGATCAATTTTCCATTCGATCAATTTTCCATTCGACCAATTTTCCTTTCGACCAATTTTCCTTTCGATCAATTTTCCATTCGACCAATTTTCCATTCGACCAATTTTCCATTCGACCAATTTTCCTTTCGACCAATTTTACTTTCGACCAATTTTCCTTTCGACCAATTTTCCTTTCGATCAATTACTTTCGATAAATTGCTTTCGGTCAATTTTCCGGATCCCATCATCCTGCATCCACCATACTAGATTCAGAGTTTCTCCATGAATATGTTATATTTCCTGGAATCCGCTGATTCAACATAAGCGTTCTTAAAATCATGCTAATTTTAGGAAATGGAACATACTCTTTGATGAGCAAGGTTTGAAATAAGCTCGCGCAAGAGCGATTTAAACACCCACTACCTAAGACAGGGGTGGCGAACCACTACATATACCTTACTGCTAAAAATATTTCAAAGAGCACAAAATTCCTGTTTGTTCAATGAAACACAATAATTATAAAAATCTAATTATATATTAATTTCTTTTAAGTCGTGGCCTCAAAACATTTTCTTTAATTTGATCTCAGAAGGAACGAAAATTTTAAGGAGTTAGAATTATATAAAAATTTAACCAACTCTTTACTATTTGTAATAAGAATAAGTTGTGATTTTGGTTAAAAAAGCGGTACTTGCCTGTATTGTTCTATTCACTTTGAAATATCTTTAAGTATCTCTGGGTCGTTTAATATCAATTTTTTTACTAAGTCTAATACATCCACGGTGGCAATGTGACAGAGTTCCATGCACGAAGACGGAGGGTCCTACGATCGATACCATGACACATCTCTTCATTTCTTCTCATTTAATTTACACATAACAATATGTAACAAAAATCAAATTGATATGCATCTAAACGCACAGTACGTTATATCAATGAAGTAAGAGTTTTCAATTTTAATTTATTTATTTATTGGATGCAAGTGGATATCGTTTCGAAGCATATTAGATATATAATTAAGCGTCTGTTCGATGCAGAATCCCTATGTATGTTGGATGTCGTAATTTATCTTTCTATTCAACGCTGTTAAAACGGTATCGCTTCGATGCCAAATATACTTGATATGATGCGGTTTAGCGGTGCAAACGGATATCGGATTGATGTCTACTTGATGTCACCATGTCTAATTTGTTACTGGTATTCGATGTCGGAAGAGAGGTTATACAGAGTCGTTTAGACATCGAATAGATACATTCATGTTTGCTGGGGATGTGTTAACTATCTTCTCACTTCTAATATAACTATTGTCCATTACAGATTCCCAAATAAAATGGATTCAGCTTGAATCTTTTCTATTTATCCTTGGACCAGTAGTTAACTTAAGTTACAATTCAAATAAACCTTATACGATTTAATTCTTAAATTTATTAAAAACTGTTACCATTATTTGATTTTTTCATTACCGAATCTACTATACCTAGCTCCTTGTATTGTATTTTTTCTGTGTTCTCAATTCAATTCTTTAATATTTATTAGTCTAGTATTAATTTTTGAAATGTCTGATTCAAACAATATACCTAAATCTAAGCTAAAGGAGTTAAAATTTAAAAGACCGTAATTGAACGTCGCAATACTGCATGGCTTGAAAGATACAATGATTCCAATGTAAAATCTTTCGTTGAAGATTTGATAAGCGAAAGCTTAATTGAAATTAAGAACCTTAATGAACAAATCATAAATTATTACCTATATTGAATTGTCTTGCTTCAACGAGCAGTATGACAGTGATTTGGATGTTGAATTAGAGAGCCAAACTAAGTATACCTTGTCCATTAACTCCTTGCTCTGATACTTGTGTACCTGTGGGTGAGTCAGAACTTCCTGACTCTGTGAGTATTGATCATATGGACAATAAAACATTAACTCCTCCCTCAAAGCAGTTAGATTGCTACATTAATAATGCTGGTACTGTCATTTACAAACACTTTGAAAATTAAACCTTATGTAAATTCTGAATTAAGAACTAAACTTAAACTTAAACCTAAACTTAAACTTAGACCTAAACTTAAACCTAAACTTAAACCTAAACTTAAACCTAAACCTAAACCTAAACCTAAACCTAAACTTAAACCTAAACCTAAACTTAAACCTAAACCTAAACCTAAACCTAAACTTAAACTTAAACTTAAACCTAAACCTAAAGCATTTCTTTATCTTTACAAGGATTCCATTACCTTTGCTATGTTCTCCCTAAATGAAGATTACTCTAGAACTCTCCACATAAATGGCCATCATGGAGATCAATTGTTGCATCCAACAGTTTGTTGTACTGCAAACTTCATGGTTGTTTATTTTCCTGTCAAGAGGGGTGGGGGGGGGGGTGGAGACTGGCCCGCCCCCGAAACATTTAACTGATAACTATTAAGTTTCATTTATAATTCAGACAGAAAGTTCCGAGACTCATGTCAAATAAATGTCAAAACAAGTCAAAATTACTAATGTTAATTAAGTATCATTTTACAACGGTTAATGATGTTATCCGCTTCTAACAAATACACTACAACTTTTAGTACTCATAATTTTACCTTTTTCTATTATTGTTCTTTAATAAAATCATTATGAAACGGGACCGAAAGTTCCGAGATCAAATTTTCTGAGACCGAATAATTCCAAAACCGAACTTTCCTAGATTCATCTCTCATAGCAATTTATTTTTCTCTTTCCTTCTTCTTCCCGGTCAAACCGACTAACACTTTCTTCTCTCTTGTTCTTTCTGGCACCCAAAGAATCATATCAGTCATCTAGCAAATAATGCAATGACTACTCTTTAAAGAAGTGGCATTCTTTTTTCAGATTATTGCGACATGTTTCACACTATCTCTTATCAATAGTACGTACACAATGTCTACCGCAGTAATTCTTAAACTGGGGTGCGCGTCACCCCTTTGGGGCATGGATTGTTTACAGGGGGTGCATGAGATGGCTGTTGTTTATAAGTTCTGTTCTTGCTATTAATATCATGCAGAATATACATGAAGTATATTTCCCTATATTCTAACACTGAATAGAAAGAAAAATGGTGTTTCCATTGTATAAACAAAGTGTAAACAAAACTGTACTTTTCTGTATCAAATTTTCATTTCTGTGTCGGGATTATTATATGTGAGTGTCGCTACCCCGTAATTATTAGTTTTATTTTATTAGCTTACAACTGTTCATTTTCTAAATATTAGTATAGCTTCAATGCATTATACTGCATTATTATCACAAATTATTTGGTTTTCTTTAATTTCTAATGGATTTTAATTTTCCTTACCTAAATGAATAATTTTACATTATGTAAATATAATAATCATTTCTCTTACTTTTTCAATTTGCATATTTAATTCTCAAATCCTAGAAACCAAATATATTCTCATTTTAGCTTTTCAATTTATTACAATACAATACAATGCTAAGATGGTGCATGAAAAATACTTTAAGAACCACTGGGCTATCTACAAAGTGTGAAAAAAGTCACATACTCCTTTGGAAAATAACTGCGAAGAAAGCTAAAATAAGAGATGTCTCCTAAACGAAAGAGAAAGCAGTTTGAGTATCCAAGATATTGAAATTTCCATCCAAAATTTGGTTATCATCATTATAAGTAAAGTTAACCCACGATTTCCCCGAAGCAACACAAGCAACAAGTATGTAGCATGCGGCTTCTCTGTCTTTCAACAAGTATGTAGCATGTGGCTTCTCTGTCTTTCAACAAGTATGTAGCATGCGGCTTCTCTGTCTTTCAACAAGTATGTAGCATGTGGCTTCTCTGTCTTTCAACAAGTATGTAGCATGCGGCTTCTCTGTCTTTCAACAAGTATGTAGCATGTGGCTTCTCTGTCTTTCAACAAGTATGTAGCATGCGGCTTCTCTGTCTTTTAACAGGTATGTAGCATGTGGCTTCTCTGTCTTTCAACAAGTATGTAGCATGCGGCTTCTCTGTCTTTCAACAAGTATGTAGCATGCGGCTTCTCTGTCTTTCAACAAGTATGTAGCATGTGGCTTCTCTGTCTTTCAACAAGTATGTAGCATGCGGCTTCACTGTCTTTCAACAAGTATGTAGCATGCGGCTTCTCTGTCTTTCAACAAGTATGTAGCATGCGGCTTCTCTGTCTTTCAACAAGTATGTAGCATGCGGCTTCTCTGTCTTTCAACAAGTATGTAGCATGTGGCTTCTCTGTCTTTCAACAAGTATGTAGCATGTGACTTCACTGTCTTTCATCAAGTATGTAGCATGCGGCTTCTCTGTCTTTCAACAAGTATGTAGCATGCGGCTTCTCTGTCTTTCAACAAGTATGTAGCATGCGGCTTCTCTGTCTTTCAACAAGTATGTAGCATGCGGCTTCTCTGTCTTTCAACAAGTATGTAGCATGCGGCTTCACTATCATTCAACATGTATGTAGCATGCAGCTTCTCTGTCTTTCAACAGGTATGTAACATGCGGCTTCTCTGTCTTCCAACAAGTATGTAGCATGCGGCTTCACTGTCTTTTAACAAGTATGTAACATGCTGCTTCTCTGTCTTTCAACAAGTATGTAGCATGCGGCTTCTCTGTCTTTCAACAAGTATGTAGCATGCGGCTTCTCTGTCTTTCAACAAGTATGTAGCGTGCGGCTTCTCTGTCTTTCAACAAGTATGTAGCATGCGGCTTCCCTGTCTTTCAACAAGTATGTAACACATTCGTTGCTTGTAGCATGCTGCATGCTCTGTTGCCAACAAATACGAAAAAAGCACGGACATCCTAGCAGGGGAATGTCCCACAGAACTTCTCGTTTCCGATAGTCTTCTATGAACTCTACTGTATTTCCCTGTGACCAATTCATTATATAGTTTCGAACCCAATGTCCAAATCTACAATCACTATTGAAAATTGATAAAGGTAATAATGCAATTTCTTATTTTACTTTCAAACATTTGGAAAACTGAAAACAAATACATAACAAGAAATTTAAACTTATTAGTTCAGGGCAGAAATTTACCCTGGTTGAAAAATAATAAGTTATGAAAATGTTACCAAATGCATTAGCTATTTAAAGAATAAAAGCAATGGACCTCTTCAAAAATGAAACAGTGTCACCGCATGGCAGTTGTCCTAGAGCCAAATTCATCGCATAGTTAATTCATCACATGGTAAATTCATCGCGTGGTAAATTCATCGCATGGTAAACTCATCGCATGGTAAATTCATCGCATGGTATTTTCATCGCATGGTAAATTCATCGCATGGTAAATTCATCGCATGGTAAATTCATCGCGTGGTAAATTCATCGCATGGTAAACTCATCGCATGGTAAATTCATCGCATGGTAAATTCATCGCATGGTAAATTCATTGCATGGTAATTTCATCGCATGGTAAATTCATCGCATGGTAAATTATTCGCATGGTAAATTTAATATGAAAGTAGATAATGTATCTATACTATAATAAGAACCGCGTTTGTCTGTCTGTCCGTCTGTAAGTCTGTCACAAAATGTGTCAAACAGTCATTCTATCAACAGCGCCTCATAAAGTTGGTGTAAATAAGAGAAAAATAAATGAAACGGAAACAGAAAAGTAAAACTAATAATTTGCTGCAGTATCATGACTACGGGGGTCACACTTAAATTATTAATTGAAAATATAAAAATTTTGTCCATAAAGAGTAAAAAATATAATTTTGATAAATTAAATATATTGTATTAGAATGTAATATTAAACCCATTATATCAATTGAACACTCAATGACTGAAAAACAGGTACTGAACTAGTAATAAGAATAGAAAAGTAAATAAAAGAAAACATAAGATATGATTTATTTATAAAAAGAAACTTAACGTTAAAAATAATATTTGGATATGTTGCTAAAGCAAACCGTTAATATTATAAATACAAATTTAAATCAAATTCTACTGCAGTGAGAAATATATCTAAATTACATTTAAAAGATAAATTGTTAGCAATACCTCTTGAATAAACAGAAACTTGGTTCACATCTACTGAGGCAATTATGCTTTGCTGATCATACTTTATAGACATTGTTGTAACACTCAATGTTGCATATTTTCAAAGAGGTGTAGCATTTACAGTTATGTTGTTCTTCAAACTATGAGTAGCTAAACAAATGAGTAATTTTTAGAAATAAGATAAATATAAAGTGAAGAAAATTACATAACTGTACAATAATAATTCAATACACATGAAATTTTATTAAATTTTATATTAATTGTAAGATATACATATGAAAATTATATGACATTCTATTACTAAAAATTTAATAATTTAAAGTAAACTAACAGCACAGATTCGCACTAACAAGTTACTCTAATCCAGCGAAAAGTAAAGTAAGAACTGCAGTTATTGCAAAGAGTTTATATTAGTTAATCAATTCAATTGGACAGGTTTACACGTTGCCTTCTGCCGCATGATTCGCAGCCGCATGCTACACGTTGCCTAAACTGGTTGAATCACATTCTGCCAGTGCGGCAATGTAGCATGCTGCGTGTTACCAAAATGTTGCCTAGGTGAAATAGTGCCTTTACGTCTCATCAAATCTCAGCTGTAGGTGCAAATGTCCTCCTAGATTCTAGAATCTAGATGAACAAATATAAAGAGAGACAAAGCACAACAATTGTGTAGATTTACCTGTCCTCTAATGGATTTATTGTACCAAAAACAGACGCTTTTTCAGTACAATTTTTGGTGTGATTGGGAAAAACAAATCTGTAATTAACATATCTTAAGAATTTATCCTCGTAGGCTTGCATTCAGGTTCAGCATCAAAGTCACCAACACGAGGTTTGTTATCACCTGAGATAAGAGAATAGATAAGGAAAAAAGGTGTTCATCATACACAACTCTTTGTAGTTATTAATAAATAGTCATTTAAACTGAGTATGAAACCTGTTAAGAGTTAATAATCAATCTTATTCATAAATTATTTATAGAGTAGAATATAGGACCTAGGTACGTGACACTCCCAACTGAACTTGTTCAAGTTATGTTCTGAACATCAAACAATTGATGTTTCTTTCTAGCATACATATGGTATAGTTAATGGGTAAACTTATTTGTATTGTTAGATGGGGTGCATTGATTACAATTTGTTTAAGTTATAGTGTACATTATACCTAGTTAGCTACTCACTAAACTATGCATGTATAAGAAGGTAAAGGTCCTGCTGAGGAAAAACCTTTAGTTTTGCTACCCACTAAGTAACACATCGGTTATTCTTAGTGACAAGTGACCAGGGATGCAGTGAGAGTGAGTAGAAAATTTCACAGTGCAGAGGGGAAAAAACTGGCATCGGAACCGAAATGGAAAAGACGCTGCCCAAGCAAAACAACATCGAAGGCACATCAGTCTCTGATAGTACTTGTCAAATATAATTCCATTATTCAATTTGAAGAGTGGCGGATATTTCTGGCAGTACATTTATATTTATAAAATAACACTAAATTCATGCAAGACCTTGGTTTGTGTCACTGCCCGGAAAATCCTCACCACTGAAATAATCTTTTCCCTGAGATCCTCAGCAGGTGATTCATTATAGCAGAACTTTGACGCGGGAATCTGGTATGGAAAATCGAGATGATGGTTTGCAGAGTGAGGAGGACATATTCATATCTAGATATCCACTAAGGCAGTGAAAACTTGGCTACTGGTAGAATCATGCACAATATGCTCGTCTGAAGATTGGCCCATCTAACAAACTGCTTTCTAGCTACTTGTCAGGATCATGAGTATCGCCCTGAAAACTTCATTCTTCAGTAACAGGGTAATAGCTGGTTCCTGCGATATGGGCTAAGATGTAGCGACTACGCACTGATTGACTGAAGGCGGCTCCCTGTTCTTGCTCCTATGGCCCACTAAATATGGGTATGTGTATACAAACCTCGTATGGTCTTGTTTAGTGTTGTTAAATCCTTAACGTCCCAAATTTCACTCCTTCCCCTATTAAATTTACATAACTTTAAATATCCAGAAATCTCCGCTAGGTATAATCACTTTATTAATTAAAACTATAACTAACTATTCATTTATAACTAATCTAGGGTGTATTACGAACTGTATATTATATGGGTCTACCTGATCCTTTTGGCTTCAATGTGAATTTAATTTTGCCTATACTTTGAGCTAACGGAATTAGGAAATGGACCCTATATTTTATACTCGTGTTCCATGTGTAATTGAGTTCGCTTTCTATTGATTGAAGATAACTATTGATTAAAGATAACTATTGATTAAAGATAACTGTTGATTAAAGATAACTGTTGATTAAAGATAACTGTTGATTAAAGATAACTGTTGATTAAAGATAACTGTTGATTAAAGATAACTGTTGATTAAAGATAACTGTTGATTAAAGATAACTGTTGATTAAAGATAACTGTTGATTAAAGGTAACTGTTGATTAAAGGTAACTGTTGATTAAAGGTAACTGTTGATTAAAGGTAACTGTTGATTAAAGGTAACTGTTGATTAAAGGTAACTGTTGATTAAAGGTAACTGTTGATTAAAGGTAACTGTTGATTAAAGGTAACTGTTGATTAAAGGTAACTGTTGATTAAAGGTAACTGTTGATTAAAGGTAACTGTTGATTAAAGGTAACTGTTGATTAAAGGTAACTGTTGATTAAAGGTAACTGTTGATTAAAGGTAACTGTTGATTAAAGGTAACTGTTGATTAAAGGTAACTGTTGATTAAAGGTAACTGTTGATTAAAGGTAACTGTTGATTAAAGGTAACTGTTGATTAAAGGTAACTGTTGATTAAAGGTAACTGTTGATTAAAGGTAACTGTTGATTAAAGGTAACTGTTGATTAAAGGTAACTGTTGATTAAAGGTAACTGTTGATTAAAGGTAACTGTTGATTAAAGGTAACTGTTGATTAAAGGTAACTGTTGATTAAAGGTAACTGTTGATTAAAGGTAACTGTTGATTAAAGGTAACTGTTGATTAAAGGTAACTGTTGATTAAAGGTAACTGTTGATTAAAGGTAACTGTTGATTAAAGGTAACTGTTGATTAAAGGTAACTGTTGATTAAAGGTAACTGTTGATTAAAGGTAACTGTTGATTAAAGGTAACTGTTGATTAAAGGTAACTGTTGATTAAAGGTAACTGTTGATTAAAGGTAACTGTTGATTAAAGGTAACTGTTGATTAAAGGTAACTGTTGATTAAAGGTAACTGTTGATTAAAGGTAACTGTTGATTAAAGGTAACTGTTGATTAAAGGTAACTGTTGATTAAAGGTAACTGTTGATTAAAGGTAACTGTTGATTAAAGGTAACTGTTGATTAAAGGTAACTGTTGATTAAAGGTAACTGTTGATTAAAGGTAACTGTTGATTAAAGGTAACTGTTGATTAAAGGTAACTGTTGATTAAAGGTAACTGTTGATTAAAGGTAACTGTTGATTAAAGGTAACTGTTGATTAAAGGTAACTGTTGATTAAAGGTAACTGTTGATTAAAGGTAACTGTTGATTAAAGGTAACTGTTGATTAAAGGTAACTGTTGATTAAAGGTAACTGTTGATTAAAGGTAACTGTTGATTAAAGGTAACTGTTGATTAAAGGTAACTGTTGATTAAAGGTAACTGTTGATTAAAGGTAACTGTTGATTAAAGGTAACTGTTGATTAAAGGTAACAACTGTCATTACGAATAAAATTATAGTTTTCTAATTTCATTTTGTCTAATTTCATTTTGTCTAATTTCATTTTGTCTAATTTCATTTTGTCTAATTTCATTTTGTCTAATTTCATTTTGTCTAATTTCATTTTGTCTAATTTCATTTTGTCTAATTTCATTTTGTCTAATTTCATTTTGTCTAATTTCATTTTGTCTAATTTCATTTTGTCTAATTTCATTTTGTCTAATTTCATTTTGTCTAATTTCATTTTGTCTAATTTCATTTTGTCTAATTTCATTTTGTCTAATTTCATTTTGTCTAATTTCATTTTGTCTAATTTCATTTTGTCTAATTTCATTTTGTCTAATTTCATTTTGTCTAATTTCATTTTGTCTAATTTCATTTTGTCTAATTTCATTTTGTCTAATTTCATTTTGTCTAATTTCATTTTGTCTAATTTCATTTTGTCTAATTTCATTTTGTCTAATTTCATTTTGTCTAATTTCATTTTGTCTAATTTCATTTTGTCTAATTTCATTTTGTCTAATTTCATTTTGTCTAATTTCATTTTGTCTAATTTCATTTTGTCTAATTTCATTTTGTCTAATTTCATTTTGTCTAATTTCATTTTGTCTAATTTCATTTTGTCTAATTTCATTTTGTCTAATTTCATTTTGTCTAATTTCATTTTGTCTAATTTCATTTTGTCTAATTTCATTTTGTCTAATTTCATTTTGTCTAATTTCATTTTGTCTAATTTCATTTTGTCTAATTTCATTTTGTCTAATTTCATTTTGTCTAATTTCATTTTGTCTAATTTCATTTTGTCTAATTTCATTTTGTCTAATTTCATTTTGTCTAATTTCATTTTGTCTAATTTCATTTTGTCTAATTTCATTTTGTCTAATTTCATTTTGTCTAATTTCATTTTGTCTAATTTCATTTTGTCTAATTTCATTTTGTCTAATTTCATTTTGTCTAATTTCATTTTGTCTAATTTCATTTTGTCTAATTTCATTTTGTCTAATTTCATTTTGTCTAATTTCATTTTGTCTAATTTCATTTTGTCTAATTTCATTTTGTCTAATTTCATTTTGTCTAATTTCATTTTGTCTAATTTCATTTTGTCTAATTTCATTTTGTCTAATTTCATTTTGTCTAATTTCATTTTGTCTAATTTCATTTTGTCTAATTTCATTTTGTCTAATTTCATTTTGTCTAATTTCATTTTGTCTAATTTCATTTTGTCTAATT
The DNA here is from genome assembly GCA_947561585.1 of Caprella mutica. Classification (NCBI taxonomy): domain Eukaryota; kingdom Metazoa; phylum Arthropoda; class Malacostraca; order Amphipoda; family Caprellidae; genus Caprella; species Caprella mutica. The sequence goes on along the minus strand of CANNZV010005279.1, from coordinate 4,606 downwards.
TCATTTTGTCTAATTTCATTTTGTCTAATTTCATTTTGTCTAATTTCATTTTGTCTAATTTCATTTTGTCTAATTTCATTTTGTCTAATTTCATTTTGTCTAATTTCATTTTGTCTAATTTCATTTTGTCTAATTTCATTTTGTCTAATTTCATTTTGTCTAATTTCATTTTGTCTAATTTCATTTTGTCTAATTTCATTTTGTCTAATTTCATTTTGTCTAATTTCATTTTGTCTAATTTCATTTTGTCTAATTTCATTTTGTCTAATTTCATTTTGTCTAATTTCATTTTGTCTAATTTCATTTTGTCTAATTTCATTTTGTCTAATTTCATTTTGTCTAATTTCATTTTGTCTAATTTCATTTTGTCTAATTTCATTTTGTCTAATTTCATTTTGTCTAATTTCATTTTGTCTAATTTCATTTTGTCTAATTTCATTTTGTCTAATTTCATTTTGTCTAATTTCATTTTGTCTAATTTCATTTTGTCTAATTTCATTTTGTCTAATTTCATTTTGTCTAATTTCATTTTGTCTAATTTCATTTTGTCTAATTTCATTTTGTCTAATTTCATTTTGTCTAATTTCATTTTGTCTAATTTCATTTTGTCTAATTTCATTTTGTCTAATTTCATTTTGTCTAATTTCATTTTGTCTAATTTCATTTTGTCTAATTTCATTTTGTCTAATTTCATTTTGTCTAATTTCATTTTGTCTAATTTCATTTTGTCTAATTTCATTTTGTCTAATTTCATTTTGTCTAATTTCATTTTGTCTAATTTCATTTTGTCTAATTTCATTTTGTCTAATTTCATTTTGTCTAATTTCATTTTGTCTAATTTCATTTTGTCTAATTTCATTTTGTCTAATTTCATTTTGTCTAATTTCATTTTGTCTAATTTCATTTTGTCTAATTTCATTTTGTCTAATTTCATTTTGTCTAATTTCATTTTGTCTAATTTCATTTTGTCTAATTTCATTTTGTCTAATTTCATTTTGTCTAATTTCATTTTGTCTAATTTCATTTTGTCTAATTTCATTTTGTCTAATTTCATTTTGTCTAATTTCATTTTGTCTAATTTCATTTTGTCTAATTTCATTTTGTCTAATTTCATTTTGTCTAATTTCATTTTGTCTAATTTCATTTTGTCTAATTTCATTTTGTCTAATTTCATTTTGTCTAATTTCATTTTGTCTAATTTCATTTTGTCTAATTTCATTTTGTCTAATTTCATTTTGTCTAATTTCATTTTGTCTAATTTCATTTTGTCTAATTTCATTTTGTCTAATTTCATTTTGTCTAATTTCATTTTGTCTAATTTCATTTTGTCTAATTTCATTTTGTCTAATTTCATTTTGTCTAATTTCATTTTGTCTAATTTCATTTTGTCTAATTTCATTTTGTCTAATTTCATTTTGTCTAATTTCATTTTGTCTAATTTCATTTTGTCTAATTTCATTTTGTCTAATTTCATTTTGTCTAATTTCATTTTGTCTAATTTCATTTTGTCTAATTTCATTTTGTCTAATTTCATTTTGTCTAATTTCATTTTGTCTAATTTCATTTTGTCTAATTTCATTTTGTCTAATTTCATTTTGTCTAATTTCATTTTGTCTAATTTCATTTTGTCTAATTTCATTTTGTCTAATTTCATTTTGTCTAATTTCATTTTGTCTAATTTCATTTTGTCTAATTTCATTTTGTCTAATTTCATTTTGTCTAATTTCATTTTGTCTAATTTCATTTTGTCTAATTTCATTTTGTCTAATTTCATTTTGTCTAATTTCATTTTGTCTAATTTCATTTTGTCTAATTTCATTTTGTCTAATTTCATTTTGTCTAATTTCATTTTGTCTAATTTCATTTTGTCTAATTTCATTTTGTCTAATTTCATTTTGTCTAATTTCATTTTGTCTAATTTCATTTTGTCTAATTTCATTTTGTCTAATTTCATTTTGTCTAATTTCATTTTGTCTAATTTCATTTTGTCTAATTTCATTTTGTCTAATTTCATTTTGTCTAATTTCATTTTGTCTAATTTCATTTTGTCTAATTTCATTTTGTCTAATTTCATTTTGTCTAATTTCATTTTGTCTAATTTCATTTTGTCTAATTTCATTTTGTCTAATTTCATTTTGTCTAATTTCATTTTGTCTAATTTCATTTTGTCTAATTTCATTTTGTCTAATTTCATTTTGTCTAATTTCATTTTGTCTAATTTCATTTTGTCTAATTTCATTTTGTCTAATTTCATTTTGTCTAATTTCATTTTGTCTAATTTCATTTTGTCTAATTTCATTTTGTCTAATTTCATTTTGTCTAATTTCATTTTGTCTAATTTCATTTTGTCTAATTTCATTTTGTCTAATTTCATTTTGTCTAATTTCATTTTGTCTAATTTCATTTTGTCTAATTTCATTTTGTCTAATTTCATTTTGTCTAATTTCATTTTGTCTAATTTCATTTTGTCTAATTTCATTTTGTCTAATTTCATTTTGTCTAATTTCATTTTGTCTAATTTCATTTTGTCTAATTTCATTTTGTCTAATTTCATTTTGTCTAATTTCATTTTGTCTAATTTCATTTTGTCTAATTTCATTTTGTCTAATTTCATTTTGTCTAATTTCATTTTGTCTAATTTCATTTTGTCTAATTTCATTTTGTCTAATTTCATTTTGTCTAATTTCATTTTGTCTAATTTCATTTTGTCTAATTTCATTTTGTCTAATTTCATTTTGTCTAATTTCATTTTGTCTAATTTCATTTTGTCTAATTTCATTTTGTCTAATTTCATTTGTCTAATTCATTTGTCTAATTTCATTTTCAATATTAGTAAAACAAATCTGCGTTTAATTTCATCCCTGTACTTTCCCTGATCTATCATTTTCCCATTTCATTTACTATGTGTTCTATCCCTCAGGTTGCAAGACTGGTGACATGCGGTGCGGTTTCTTCCCGCTTGCCCAGGTGCTCACTCGTCGTCTGCCTCAATGACCGCATGGGACATATCCATTGAACTATTCCATTTTAAATAGTAAATCCAATTCTATGAATAATCGCAATATTCAGTAAATTTACAGTTTAATCATTTTTCTTTCGTATCCTTATCTTATGGAAATTAGGATAGTTAAAGTATATTCCGTTACATTTATAACTTTTTCTGTATAGTACTTGAAAGTCACGTGATCACATCCAGCTAACTAAAAGAGATGAGTAAGTGAGAATTTATTTTGTGGACATTTCAGAATAGACAGTCTTACTGATACATAGAAGCGATTAAATAGACTCGTATTTGTAGTTATATTTTAGAGGGATGGTTAAGTCACCATACTATGATAGTTTAGTTTGGTGGATAGGGTAAATAAAGTTATATATAACAAATACTACATTTAGAATGATTAATAATAATAATAATGATAAAAATTAAATGAGGTTAAGTGAGTGAGTGGTAGAGTCACTGCCGAGTAGATTCCTGCTGTAATTAAATGTAATGAGTGATTGGAAAAGGATTTAGCAATGTGGCATCACAGTCTTTTATATGCAGGCTGGGCAAACACACTTTGCGCATGCGCAATAACAAAAGTTTATATCTACCTATTTATAAAAATGCACTTGTCAATAAAAATTAAAATGTTATAATAAATAATAAATAAAAAGTAAAGAACCTAATTACAAAATATACAGTTTGAACATTTGTTAGTTTAGAATATATATATAATAAGTTAAAGTTTTGCTTTGCTCCAGAAGGAACTTACTAGAACATTCTAGATCAAACTCTTGAACATTATTGTCTCATAAATATTGAACAAAATGATAAATTATAGTGAAAATGATGAAGTAGAATGATATGGGTGTGTTTAAACTATTTAGGCAAATTATTTTATAACAAAAAAGACAAATTTAACTTCCTAATATTAGGAAGTGAAAAATGAGAATTATTTAGAAGTTCTAAGATTAAATATGAGAATAAATGAGACATAAGAAATTATACATTGGAATTGTAAGAAATTTTATTTTAAACATTTAATTAGAATACCAAATTAGTTAGTGATCATGTATCACTACAATATTCTATAACTTAAAGTTTTATTTTAATATTAAGGTGTAAATAAGTGTGTTGATTAGTGATGTTAATTTGATAATTGGTTTACATTTTTTTTATTTTGATGAACGAACGTATGAACCATTAGTAGATCATTTGAATTTACACCATACAAATAGTGAAGAAAAGTCAATGATAGACTTACTCAATGAGTGTGGCAATAGCATTCCAGTGTAGTAGAGTATAACTATTTCAAACTATTTTCAAACGAAAAGGATAACTATTTCAAACAAAAGACGGGAGTTCCTTCTAAATTCATAGACTGATTCCTGACTCTTGCACATCAGTTTAGTTCCTTCCAAATTCATGGACTAAATAAAGACTCTTATTTACCAGTTTATGTCCTTTTAATTTCATCTAGTGAATGAACCTAATTATGGCCTTTCCATTCGATTAAATTCAAAGAGATTATAGATCTTTTATCTAAATACTCAATCGATTTTAATAATGAATTTCTTAACGTTCCTAACATGTCTTTAATTATATGCTTCCAAATTAAGTTTT
>CANNZV010005278.1:0-29022 GCA_947561585.1 Caprella mutica | reverse complement strand
GGTGTTTTCAAGTAAATTACCTATACAATAATACATCTTGACTTCATAATAATATATAAATGCATCAGCAGAAGTGCGCTCCACAGGTGCCACTTGCTCTGTGTAATACCTATTAAATTCATTCGTTAGAACATTTATGTGTTATTGCAATTAGATACAGTGTACCTAGTTAGGTACACTGTGTGCCTATCAAGGAACAGTGTACCTATCAAAGTAGTGCAGTGTACCTATCGAAGTAGTGCAGTGTACCTATCGAAGTAGTGCAGTGTACCTGTCGAAGTAGTGCAGTGTACCTATCGAAGTAGTGCAGTGTACCTATCGAAGTAGTGCAGTGTACCTATCGGAGTAGTGCAGTGTACCTATCGGAGTAGTGCAGTGTACCTATCGGAGTTGGTAGCACAGTGTACCTATCGAAGTAGGTAGCACAGTGTACCTATCGAAGTAGGTAGCACAGTGTACCTATCGAAGTAGGTAGCACAGTGTACCTATCGAAGTAGGTAGCACAGTGTACCTATCGAAGTAGGTAGCACAGTGTACCTATCGAAGTAGGTAGCACAGTGTACCTATCGAAGTAGGTAGCACAGTGTACCTATCGAAGTAGGTAGCACAGTGTACCTATCGAAGTAGGTAGCACAGTGTACCTATCGAAGTAGGTAGCACAGTGTACCTATCGAAGTAGGTAGCACAGTGTACCTATCGAAGTAGGTAGCACAGTGTACCTATCGAAGTAGGTAGCACAGTGTACCTATCGAAGTAGGTAGCACAGTGTACCTATCGAAGTAGGTAGCACAGTGTACCTATCGAAGTAGGTAGCACAGTGTACCTATCGAAGTAGGTAGCACAGTGTACCTATCGAAGTAGGTAGCACAGTGTACCTATCGAAGTAGGTAGCACAGTGTACCTATCGAAGTAGGTAGCACAGTGTACCTATCGAAGTAGGTAGCACAGTGTACCTATCGAAGTAGGTAGCACAGTGTACCTATCGAAGTAGGTAGCACAGTGTACCTATCGAAGTAGGTAGCACAGTGTACCTATCGAAGTAGGTAGCACAGTGTACCTATCGGAGTAGGTAGCACAGTGTACCTATCGGAGTATTTAGCACAGTGTACCTATCGGAGTAGGTAGCACAGTGTACCTATCGGAGTAGGTAGCACAGTGTACCTATCGGAGTAGGTAGCACAGTGTACCTATCGGAGTAGGTAGCACAGTGTACCTATCCGAGTAGGTAGCACAGTGTACCTATCCGAGTAGGTAGCACAGTGTACCTATCCGAGTAGGTAGCACAGTGTACCTATCGGAGTAGGTATCATAATGAAACTAAAAATGAATAGACTACCTAATTCAGATATGATAGTATTATTTAAATCGTATCTTGATTTCTTTCAATCGTATATCGGATGAACATAGGTATATGCTATTAATGTTCAATTGAAAACTAATACCAATATATACTACCTAACTTGAAAAAGTAATTGGCATCGGTAATATTTGAACTATTTTTTGGGATCAGATACCAATTACCAGATACTCATAAAAATACCGATACTATCAGATACTTTATCCGATACTGAGAGTATCGGTGCATCTCTAGTTTTTGTGATATAATGTAATCAAGGTTTTGGTAGGTATAACATCAAGTTGGTAAAAAACACAAGGCTTTCTGCCTTTTACATTTTTGTGACATGAAAAAGATCTTGGTGCTATGAAACAGTTAATGTAGTTCACTGTATCCACTAGTTTGTTGTACTACACATATCATGATTGTTTAATGACCTGGCAGGGGGGTTCGGGGGGAGGCACATCCCCCTATATATGTATTCGTGATGTTATATCCGAAATAAACTGCAAATGTACCTTTCCAGACCCCCAAACTTAACCTAACCTATCAGAAACTTAATTTGCGCTATATCTCGAAAACAAAGCGTTTCCACAACAAATGGTATTCATGAAAAACATCTTAAAATGGCTCCTTCCACCTTTAAAAAGTGTCAAAATATCGAAAATCGGTTTGGGACCTAAAGCACAAATTTACCCTTGATTATTTGTTTATTGAGCTAGATATTTAGCTATTGAACACATTAGTTTTCATTTTATTTAGTGATCAAACACCCACTTGCTTTATCCTGAAGCTGTCTGTGGTGAATGGAAGGGAAAGGGGTTGGCGTCCTTTGGTCCCCGAACTGTTGTAATTTAGATAATGGATTGTCTTTTTCATTTTTACTATGTTCATCATTTTTTAATTCTACTTGCAGTTTTTTGTTCATGGAGCCACATTCCTTTCTGACTGCTCCTTCCAGTCCCTTGTATTCAATTTCTTTTTGATGTCAGCGATATGGCCTTTGGTTCTGAAGCAGAAATTAAATTCCTTCTAGAATAAAATATTTAGTAATCGTTAAAGGTTCTCTTCAGGCTCAGGAAAAAATGAGTTTATTACATAATAAAGAACTAGGGTTTAGGATCATTAATCTGCAATTAAACTGCATGAAATTTAGTTCAGTATATATTTTTCTATATGCTTTTATAGTTGTTAATACTCTGTGTGCAACAATTGTACGAAACACTAACCTGACTGAAGAAAGTAATTTTTATTTTTTTATTTCCAATTTGAATTTATAAACAAACAATTTATGTTTGGTCTTTATTTAAGATTTAAATTGTTTACTGAAGTATAAAAACGTATCTTTAATAAGTTTCTCTAATTACCTACCCAGTTGACAACTTGACATTCAAAACAAACAGTCTACATTCTTTTTCTTCTGACTGAAAATTATCAAGTCTGAAGTAAAACTGGTTTTGTAGAGTTTTGATTAAAAAATCTTTAAACATATGTATTACATGGAATACACAAATAATCATTTCAGGTATCAGAATCGCCCTCAAATTTTGGACCTACAATTCCGATTCCCGATACCTTGACTTTGCCAGAATATTATTTTCAATGGTGAAAAATTGGAATTTACCACAAAATACAGACTGGCAAAGCATGTCCCACCACTCTGGAGAAAGTGGTCTTTTCTGATGGATTAATTACTCTGTTGACTGCTGGAGCTTAGCAAACCATAAATTAATGGGAACTGTATAATCCGCAGCATTTAGCCTCTAAAATTCATCTGTTAGCCTAAGGTATTTTCCAGAGTGGCTGTCCCATTCTGTATTTGGTGCAAAAAATCCCACTGACTTTTTCAAAAAGCTGGAAAAATCCACCATAAATTTCCAATAGTTTGGCTGATGATCTGATCCACCAACATTTTCCCAATTTTGCCACCAAAAATTAATGGTAACATAGGAATAAATGGCAAAAAATCCACCAACTTTGCTAGAATATTATTTTGAAAGGCGAAAAATTCTACCGACAAGTTGATGGAATTTACCATGAAATACAGTCTGGCTGGTGTCCATGTCGCTGAAGATGTTTGGAGACATATTTTGAGGGAAAATACCAGTTTGCAGAATATGGGACATTTTTAACATTTTCTGTGTGAACAATCCTTAATTTCTTCCTGTATTTTACTGAGGACAGAAACCAAAATGTAGGATTTCTTGGAGAACAGTTACCAGTTCCTGCAGTCTGGGGAAAATATATCTTTGCAAGATCTTGGTTCTTGGAGACACTTTCCTAATTAATTCCTCTGTTTACATGTATTCATTGTAGACATTTTGCAGAATTCTGGTCATTTTGGAGACAGATTTAAAAATATTTGGAGACGAATTGTCCTCAAAATAAAATCTTGGGAGACAGATTTGATCATTTTGAAGGGAATTTATGATAATTTTAGAGAGAAATGTAGTTATTTTTGGAGAGTCTAACTCAAATGGAGAGTTTGTTTATGAGCCATACTCTTTTACTTGGAAGATAGCTATATCAAAATTCAAATTGCCAAATTGGTTCAGAATTTTTAATTAATTACTATGTTCCAATGTTAATTATAGCTTGATACTTTCAAAATTTGCTTGACTCTGATTTTTTGTGAAATTATGGCTCAAAATTGGCTTAATGTTAAAGTAAATTAGTATGACTCATAAATTCTCCATTTGTCTTCAGCTCTCTCCAAAAATCACCAAATTTCTATCTGAAATGATCAAAGTTGAAAATTCTCCAAAATAACATGGTAGAACAATAGCTGCGTAGCATATGTAAAAATTAGATATTTCTTGGCATTTGCAATTGAAGGACTCAAAATAACTGTCACAAACTTGCCATTAAAATGGTGAGTTTTGACATGCTTTATTATCTGATCTGATAGTCAGGCAAGTTCTTGTTTTTAACTTGGCGCTTAATGTTTTTTACTTCCTATCCAAGCGGTAGAAACTGGTTAAGTGTTCTCCAAGAAATCCTTTATTTTGGCTTCTGTTCTCAGTAAAAATATATGTAAGTATAGGAGGAAATCAAGGATTGTTTGCACTAAAAATGATGGAATGTCCTATATTTTACAGACTGGCTTTCTTTTAGAATGCTTTTGATTTTAACACTTTACAGTTTGGTTTGCCAATATCTTAAACATGGATACTATATTTTTTCCATTATCTAATAATTTCTGATTTTTTCTTTCCTATTTTTATTTTTTTCTGAAATTTTGGATTATCCGGATTTTAAGTTTTCTGAAGACTGAATTTTGTATTTTTTCCCCAACTTTTTTTCTCAATATTTCCGTATTTTAATTTTTGAAAATTAATGGTAATGTAGGAAAAAATAGCTAAAAATCCACCACCTTTGCCAGAAAATTATTTTCAATGGAGAAAAATTCCACCGACCAGTCGGTGGAATTTACCATGATATGCAGTCTGGAATGATGACTAGATTTTTAGATTAGATTTTTTTCTTTATTTTTATATTTTCTGAATACCAGATTATTGAGTGTTTCCATTTAATTGTATCTTTTAGTTTTAAAAATAGTTGCACAAAGTTGTGTGAGAAGGATCTAACTTCAAGATTACTAGTTTGTTGTTACCTTGAATTTAAATACTACAAAAAACCTCTGAACTATTTCGACTTTTAATTAATTAAATTACTGAATAGTGAATAATAATATGATTAATAACATCAGATTTTAAGTGTTGGAACATGGTTCATAACACAGACAGACAAATTAATATTAAAAGATAAGTGAACTATTTATGGAGTGATTACTTTCTATGTTAGTTTGTTTACATGTATTCAATCACTATTAGAGAATTCTGATCATTTTGGAGACGGATTTAAAAATCTTGGGAGACTTTTTGACATGTTTGCTAGTAGCCAAATTATCAAATATGTTATGGTTATCTGCCTAAGGTTTCCATTAATTTTATGTATTCAATTTTTTGTTCATAGATTTTTCAGAAAATATTTAATTTTTTCATTTATAAGAACTATTCAGCCGTTCAATTTAGGTTATTTCTGTAAATAGTACCTAGGTATATATTTTATCTATATAATAAAATGGAGTCCAATGCAAATAAAAAAGAAACTGAGAAGGGAACTCGCTCCAAGATAGGGAAACATGCCAGAAGAAACCTTAACCGAAAAGAATCCAAATTGATAGAAAAGGCAAACAAACTACAAAAGAAACATATTAAACAAACAGGTGAGCTAATTTTTTTCTATCTAGGTAATGCGTGAGGGTGTTTTTTTTTATCTTACATACATCAATAATTCTTTTCAAAGTTATGATGTATAATCTTTAAATATTGTATGATGGTTTATATCCATCCAATTTGAATTTATAGAAACCTCTAATTTGAAATGAAAATACTATCTATAATCTCATCTAAGATGAACATTACCCTATAGTACTTATCAAATTGTAAAATGAGATTTAATTTGAGATACAATGGATAGTGTAATTTGTGAAGGCCTAATCATGAATGGATTTAATTTTTACTGCTTTCTCACTCTAAATGGTAATATATTTAAATTTATATGGAAATGTCTGTGTATTGTCAGTAATTAATTCTTTTTATCATTCATTGAAGTTCATTAGTTAACTATATCCTGCCCATTAATAATCGATTATCAACTTTTAGCCGCTCCTCTCAAATTGAACAGACGTATGCGCAAAGAAGAACGTGAAGCAGAACTCAAATCCTTAGAAGCCTTGACAATCACTGATCCATCTCCTGATCAAGAAAATCTCTCCAGCAACTGGAAAATATTACAAAAAGTAAGTTATATTCAATGGAAGAAAAAAGTACATTTTTGTAAGAAGGCGAAGTACTTTAAAATGTAATTAGACTCTTAGTATTGAGAAAGTTGGTGTAGGTCTGGAAATGTAAAACATAAATTTCTAAAGGTCAGATTAGTTTATGACTTATGTTAATGCCCACTTTGTTGAATACTGTGAATGTCCAGTATTATAGTAATTACCCTAGTTATCATATAATTTTTTTATTGTTAGCCATCAAATTTCATGCGATCATTAGCTAGTTTATAATTAGTTTTGGACATTGCATAGCTATATAATATCTTGAATAATCATTGTTATTGCCACTTTTCTAGGTTCTTCAAAAAGAACAGGACAATTCCATCTCAAGCACCAAACGTAAATTCAAATCTTCGACAAATGATTTATCTATGAAACCAAAGAGCAAGAAAAGACAGCGACTCTCATCAGACCCGTCCAATTACGTAAATGGTGACAAAGCAGAGTCTGATGTGCATGTTGCTTTGATTGACCAGATTGCTAAAAGTGATGATGGCAAAAAATCTGCTTGGTTCAACAAAGTGGATTCTGCTCTGCTAGATGATGACATCAATGTTAGCGACTTTGAAGATTGTTCAGACGGTGAAGATTCTGCCATTGAAGATGACGCGGCTGTTGAATTTGACATGGATGCATATGATACATTTGTTGATAAGTCTGATAAAAAAGTAGAACACATCAAGGAAAAGAAACAAAAGGAAATCATTTTGAAGAAGTGAGTTGTATAGTTGATTGACCATTGATTATAAATATCTAATAATGTTATTATAAATAAAAGCTCTCCATCTAAATTGCTCTGTTTCTATTAGAATGACGGAACCTGTTGCTCTGGATTGTGAGATGGTAGGTACTGGTTTCACAGGCTCTTCTTCAGCTCTAGCCCGTGCCTCTATTGTCGATAAAGAGGGTAAAGTCATTTATGATAAATATGTGAAGCCAAGGGAAGAAGTGACTGATTACAGGACCAAATGGTCTGGCATCACTGCAGAACTTTTGGAAAATGGTTGGTATTTTTTTTAACTTGCTTTGAAGTAACTAATTGCTATGTATAGCGAATGATTTAAAACACATTTACTTCTTGTTGATATGAAAATAAAGGACTATACTCCTTTAAATTAAATTCTTAATTTAAATTTGAAATGGTAGCTACTTTTAAAGTGATTGATCAAATTTCTGCTCAAATTCATTTGAATGTTGTTGGCATATATGTAGATGTCTAAGTAAGTTTATTAGCGAATATGGACAGACATCTTTAGTACATAGGGAAAGACAACCAAAGTGTGAGCACTGCATTATGCCCAATCTTAGTGGTATAATAGTGTTTGTATTCTTTTTCAGCCACTGACTTCATGCAAGTTCAGTTGGAAGTGTCTCACCTTATCAAAGGTAAGCTTCTCATCGGTCACTCCATTCACCACGACTTGTCAGCACTACTGCTCTCTCACCCTGCACACCTCATTAGGGACATAGCCACGTGAGTAACAGGATATGCTGACCTTTTTGAACTTGTTGACCTTAAGAATTGGGTTAAACGTTTAATAACTGGGTTAAACGTTTAATAACTGGGTTAAACGTTTAATAACTGGGTTAAACGTTTAATAACTGGGTTAAACGTTTAATAACTGGGTTAAACGTTTAATAACTGGGTTAAACGTTTAATAACTGGGTTAAACGTTTAAGAACTGGGTTAAACGTTTAAGAACTGGGTTAAACGTTTAAGAACTGGGTTAAACGTTTAAGAACTGGGTTAAACGTTTAAGAACTGGGTTAAACGTTTAAGAACTGGGTTAAACGTTTAAGAACTGGGTTAAACGTTTAAGAACTGGTTTAAGCCTTTAAGAACTTGTTTAAACGTTTATGTACTTGTTTAAACGTTTATGAACTTGTTTAAACGTTTATGAACTTGTTTAAACGTTTATGAACTTGTTTAAACGTTTAATAACTGGGTTAAACGTTTAAGAACTTGTTTAAACGTTTATGAACTTGTTTAAACGTTTATGAACTTGTTTAAACGTTTATGAACTTGTTTAAACGTTTATGAACTTGTTTAAACGTTTATGAACTATTTTGAACGTTTATGAACTATTTTGAACGTTAATGAACTTTTTGAAACTTGTTTAAACGTTTTGAATTTTTTTAAACGTGTTAGAACTTATTTAAACGTGTTGGAACTTATTTAAACGTTTTGGAACGTGTTTAAACGTTTTGGAACGTGTTTAAACGTTTTGAAACGTGTTTAAACGTTTTGAAACGTTTTAAAACTTGTTTGAACGTTTTAAAACTTGTTTGGACGTTTTGGAACTTGTTTGGACGTTTTGAAACTTGTTTGAACGTTTTGGAACTTGTTTGAACGTTTTGGAACTTGTTTGAACGTTTTGAAATTTGTTTTCAATTCAATAATAATAGTAATGTTTAGACATACCTCACTCTTATTACTTTTCACACTTATGATAATCGAATAACTTGAAGTGTGGGACTTGTCTCTCTTTTATTTCTTCCGGTAGCTATAGAAAATATTTTATGAGTAACTTTAGTTGGTTGATTTCAGTTCAGCTGTTTTAGATAGATTAAAAATTATTTTATGGTAAATAACTATAATAGTAACTAATAAAATAATTTCAATCCATTTGCCTGCATATTGGCAAGATACAACTGAAAATGTCCTTCAAAATTACAAAAGTTACTTATAAAATATTTTCTTTCTATAGTTACCAGGAGATAAATGTAAAACTGAGATACGTTCCAGATTTAGTCGATTGTTATAAATGTGACATTTATTATGGACGGTGTATGCCTGTATCATAATGACTCATTGTCACCATTATTTAAATAGTCATTGCCTAATATTCCTGTATTCTTATTCTATTTAATGTTTTCTCTAACTTGCAGGTATCGAACTTTCCGTTCCCGTTACAACCTCACTCCATCTTTGAAAGTTCTGTCCAAAGATTTTCTAGGAATGGACATTCAAAAGGGACCTCATGACTCTGTAAGATTTAACAGTAAAAGATGATTTGTCTTACTTAACACTGTCAAATTATAAATAAGCTTGCCTCCAGGGGCTCTATCCTGAAGCTGTCTGTGGTGAATGGAAGAGAAGGGGGGTGGCGTCCCTTGGGCCCCGAACTGTTGTAATTTGGATTATGGATTGTCTTTTTTTCATTTTTACCATGTTTATCATTTTTTTTAACGCTACTTGCAGTTTTAGAGTATAGCGCTAGGTTATGCTCTTCAACTACGAGGTCTTAGATTTTGTGTTAGATAGGCTCGTAGGCTTCATTTACTATCACCTCTTCATTTTCCTCTTCCATCCGTGAGTGCAGCCACCGGTGCTTGTGTCCCGTTTCATCACATTCCTTGGTAAGTAACTGCATTCACGGAGTAGCTTTTCTGCATCCATGAGCATTGTCACCGACGGTGGTAAGTGACTTTGTTCATGGAGCCACTTTCCTTTCTGACTGCTTGTTTTAGTCCCTTGTATTTCATTTCCTTTTGACGTCAGCTATATGGCCTTTGGTTCCGAAGCAGACGTTAAACCCTTTCTAAATTAATTTATAATTAAGCTTTGAAATATGGACAGTCTATTATTCTTTAAATATTTATATCATATGCAGGAACATGTTTTGCTTGTTGGAAGAGATATTGTCAGACTGATGGAAAAATATTGTGTGAATGTTGAAATAATTTTATTTTATTTGCTTTCTTAAGGACCATGTTTAATCTAATGTAGGTAGCTACCTAACTTAAATAGTGTAAAACTTAATAAAAACATAATATTATTTAAATTAAACTCCTTAAAAATGCACATTTACTGAATTTTAGCACATTTCTTATTTTAAAAACAAATGGAAACCACTCTGTGTGACGTCATTCGTCTTGATCGCGGTCACGTCTAAGTATTTTCGGATGTTCCAATATTTTACTTATTATACTTTATTCATCATGTATATCATCATGTTACAGGTTGAGGACGCTAGTGCCACCATGAAACTTTACATGAGTGAGCAGAAGAAGTGGGAGCATCTTCTAGCCCATGCTCCCAGATCTTCCATCAAGAAGATGGCTCGGAAGAATGTTCTTCTAGTGAAGGGAACGAGACGGAGGAAGAGGATGGTCAAGAACTCAAATGCAGACCCTAAATCTGCCATCAAAAAGAAGAAATCTAATAAAAAACATAAGAAGGGAGGCAATTAAAATGTTGAAGTTTAGATGTCTTTCATTTGCTGCATAAATTTTCCTTGCATAATCGTGTTTAGTAGATTTCTGTATAGCGAACTTACCTCTATAGTGAACATTTTTAGTTTAGTCTGCTACAACTAACTAAGTTTTCTATGAATCTCCATATAGTAAATTGGTTATATTTCATGAAACATGAGTTCTACCAGTGCAAATCCTCTATAATGAAATCTTGTGTAGTGAACCATACTGTTTATTAGAGTTCTAATAAATGAAAAACCCTGCATAATGAATTTATTAAAAAAAAAAAATTCTATAGTCTGCCTTGAATAGGCGAGTTTTGTATTCATCTCTTAAATCCTCTATAGTAGAGTATAGACAACGAGTTACACCTGATTAATTATACCGAATTACACCTGATAATTATATCTAGTTACACCTGATTAATTATACCGAATTACACCAGATTAATTATACCGAATTACACCTGATTTTATTCTTTAATTGTAACGAATTATAACTGATTCATTATAGCGAATTGCACCTGATTATACAGAATTTCACATGCTCATACAGAATTAGGTATAATTCGGTAATCTGTGTCCAGTCCAGTATCTTGTTGGGTATAGGCTTCTCAACGCCACCCAGGACTAACGGTATAGAGGCTCCACCCCCACCGTCAGCCCCCCACACCTATATTCCACCACCCTGTGATCTTCCTCTCTCTGCCCAAGCCTCCTCCAAGTAGGCCTTCATCCCATCTCCCTTCTCCCCAAAACACAAAACCTGCTCCACACTCTCCACTCCATATCTTACTCTCAAGTCCCTCAGACCTTCACACTCAACCAAAAAATGTTCCAACGTCTCCTCCCCCAACTCACACACGCCACAAACTGTCTCACCTCCCACAAACCTCCTCCTCCAATTCAACCTGAGACAGTCCGTCCTTGCTCTGAACAACAACACCAATCCCCACCCATTATCATAGCAACTTTCCCCTCCTATCCTCTCCTTCATCTCATAATAATACCTCAAAGTATGCTTCCCTCTCACCTCCTCTCGCCATCTTCCATGTTCCCACTCATTTATCCTTTCCACAATCTGCTCCCTGGACATGTCTCTCACCTGCTGTCTGTCAAGTCCCACCTCCTCCATGTACCCACCAACTATTCTAAACCATCCACCATTTCCTCCCCTCACATCACCAGCATCAACTATCCTCCTCAGCAACCCATTCTCACCCTCCATCATATGCTTCAAAAACAAAATCTTCCCCTTCATGTCTCTAGGAGTTACTCCAGAGCAACCTACCTCTCCCTGTAGAGCCGCTGAGGCGGCATATCCAGGTGCTCCCAGAATTTTCCTCCAGACTCCATTTTCCACCCGCTGCATTCTCTCTCTCTCTCCCTTCCTCCACACCATCACATCTCCTCCACTCAAAACTCCCGGCAGAACCACACTCTTCCAAAACACCTTCCCTATTGTCATCCTCTCGCACGCTCTGGACACCACAGAAAAAGTAAGGTTGCTCATCTTCTCTGCCAGCTTCAACTTCCTCTCCCTATTCTCTCTAAAACAGTCACGCTTGGACACCACTTCCATTCCCAAGTATCTCATCCTGTCCACAACCTCCACTCCCCCCCACCATTCCGCCATCTGGTTTCTCCCCATTAAATACCATGCATACCGTCTTCCTTTTATTAATTCTCATTCCAAATCCCTCCGCCACCCCAGCCAGCCTCCCCATCATCTCCCCAGCCTCACCCACACTACCCGCCATCAACAACCCATCATCCGCATAGAACAGAACTGGAATATACATTCCTCTCACTCTGCATCCCAACCCTCCCCTAACAATTCTCTCAATCAGCATCCCCACAACCATCAAGAAAAGTTGCGGGGACCCAGTGCAGCCTACACCCAGTGTGGTGTAATTCGATATAATCAGGTGTAATTAGATATTCAGTGTATCTAGCTAGTGTAATTCGGTATACTCAGGTGTAATTCAGTATTGATTAAGGTGTAATTCGGTACTCAGTGGAGTGTACTTCGGTATTGAGTATAGTGTAATTCGGTATAATTCCATATTGAGTATATTGTAATTCGATATATCTAGTGTAGTTCGGTGTGTAGGTGCCTACTACTTCCATGTTCAAACAGTAATTATATAATCTTAGGAATACACATATTATTTATTATCTTGTAAACTATGTAAACCTTGATCCTACCCGCCTCTATTCGGCTAAAAATAACTTCCATTCGGTAAATAGTCCTAGGACTATTACCGAATGGTATACCGTATGGAGGCTTATTTTAACCGAATGAGTAATGTCGATGTACACATGTAGTGAAAATATCGTACACATGATGTGAAAACACATATAGTACCTAGCAATTGTTTGATTTTACCCGCACCCTAGGGTAGCACTATTTACCGAATGGTCCCGAAGGGTAGGACTATTTACCGAATGGCTAAATGGATGTTTATATTTAACCCAAAGAAGGCATGTAGTACCATATGTATCTATAGGTTTAGGTCTATACTATAATTATCTACACGTACTGAACAATACAAGAAAATGCAGTAACTGAAATCAGTATATTTGGAGTTATTATCCCTTCCCATTCATCCATTCGGTAAATAGTCCCAGGACTATTTACCGAATGACACCAAATGGAAGTTAGTTTTAGCCGAATAGAGGCGAGTAGGGTCAAGGTTTATATAGTCTACAAGCCTTGGGTAGTCTATAAGTCTTGAGTATGATTACAGTGTAAAGAGGTGGAGGAATTAGGGTGCAGGTATAATCAAACAATTGCTAATATGTGTTTTAATGGAACCAGCATATTTAATTATGTAATATTTCGCTAGGATTAGCTCAACTTTAAATTAATTGACGATATTCCTCATTCGGTTAAATATAACCGAATGGTATCATACGGTACCACTTGGTGCCATCCAGTACCATTTTGTTCCATTCGGTACAATTTAGTTCTACCTATTTGGTTCCATTCGGTACCATTTGTTGCCATTCGGTAAATAGTCCTACCGGTTCCTAGGTACGAGTACTCGTAGTCCTAAATAAATAGTTTAAATTTACTACCTATGCGAGTACTAAATGATCAATTAGGAAGGCCAATTGGGCTTGGGTGTAAATTTCCACCAAATAATATATAATAATCAATTTTAACCGCGAAAATTGAATTTTTCATTGCGTGATTTAAGTGTTCGTTTAGTTAGGAAGGTGAGTTAACTGGGTATCTATAAATTTTCTTCTGAAACTTTATCGATTTCCTACTAGGTAACTATTTGTTTTTATTAACTATGGCTGAATGTGGAACTGACTGATAATTAAGAACTTACCTTATAGCTATCTGAGTTTTGACAATGAAATGTAATTATTTAAGCCAATTAATTGGCTTTAACTGACAATTAGTCTGACATACCTACTCTATACCTAACACATTTTATTTTTACTGTCACATTGCAGAATATTGAATGTTCTGTGGCATATTGTATCTTGTAAGTCAAACCAATTTTGGTTCATTTTTGAAGATTTAAAACCTAAATTAACATGAGAACATTAAACATGGCAATTAATTCAAGAATTTCAAACCAATAAACTTAGTCAATTGGGTACAAACCGATATGATTTTATCTGAGTTTTTACTTTTTGAAATGTACCTAAGCCAATTATTTGACTTTAACTGTCATACCTACTCTATAACAGTATAACTAGGTATAATATGGTCCAAAATCACTTTACCTAGGACCAGACTAGACTGCAGAATATGGAACATTTTTCCAAGACTCTGCGGAAGTTTTTGATTGAATTTTAGAAATTGGAGATATCTGCTTCTGCTGGAGATCATGAATTAATTCCTATAATCCTTAAATCCTATGTTACCATTAATTTAGCTGCGGGGCAGCCTGCGGGAGATCCAGTCTGTATTTGGTTCACAAAATTTTCCCAGACTGCAGGAACTGGTAAACTGTTTTGCAAGAAATCCTCCATTTTATGATTTTGGCTCCTGTTCTCAGTAAAATTATAGAATACATGTAAATATTGATAATAGGAGGAAATTAAGGATTGTGAATTGTTTGCACAGAAAATGTTAAAAATGTCCCATGCTCTGCAGATTGGCATTTTTCCACCAAAAATTAATGGTAACATAGGAATAAATAGCTAAAAATCCACTGACTTTGCCAGAATATTATTTTAAATGAAATACAGACTGGTGGGCTGGGAGATTTTAAATTAATTCCCAACTATGTTACCATTAATTTAGCTGTGGGCCATACTGTATTTCATGGTAATTTCAATTTGACTAATTTTTCTCCAGACTCCATTGAAAATAATATTCTGTTTCTGGCAAAGTCAGTGGATTTTTAGCTATTTATTCCTATGTTACCAACTTACCATTAATTTTTGGTGGAAAAATGTTGGTGGATACTGGATCAGTGAATTTACTGGAAATAAATGGTGGATTTTTTCAGCTTTTTGAAAAAGACAGTTTCAAAAATTTTGTGCACCAAATACAGACTGGGCTGCGGGAGATTCTGAATCTGCTGCTGAAAGTCAGAGAGTAACTCTCTCTCAAATTAAATTCTCTGCGGGCAGTGGGAGAAGAGACGCATTCTGTAGACTGGCATTAGGGTAAATTATAAATTATTGGTCGTTTTCAAATCTTCGGTCATATAAGAATAATACGAAATTAAAGCTAATTGTTATTTTATTTTATTTGTATTCATGATACTTGCTGGTATCATGGATACCAATTAAAATAAAATAACAATTATAATATTGATTTTTCTTATGACCGATGATGTGAAACTGACTGATAATTCATAATTTACCATAGAAAGTTAAATATTTCTCTCCATTTGCAATTAAAGCTTATAATTTAAAGGGCTCAAAATAGATAGCTCATGTTTCAAAGTATGCTCAAACTCAAAGTTGCCAATATATTGGCAACTTTTGAGAGGTCTGGTGAAATCACTAATAAAATAGACATAAAGTATGCACTGCACATGCATCAGACTTAGGAAAAAAGGAAAGGAAAACTTTGTTCATGGGTTCAGAGATGGGCAGCGCTACTTTGGAAAGCAGCAGTGCTGCCGCTGCTGCACTGTCTGTATTTCATGGTAAATTCCCCGACATGTCGGTAGAATTTTCCCCCCTTTGAAAATAATATTCTGGCAAAGTCAGTGGATTTTCAGCTATTTATTTCTATGTTTCCATTAATTTTCCGTGGATAAATTGGGAAAATGTTGGTGGATCAGCCAAATTACTGGAAATTTATCGTTACAGCAGAATGTAGCGAAAGAGGTACAGCGCTACTTTCCAAATAAGTTATCATACATGCTGTAAAATTATATTTATTATATTTACGGCCACATACTGTGTAGAAATTAATCGTTGATCCCCTTAAAAAAGATTACACCCAACGCAAGGATAGGAACAAATCCAAAATAGCTAAGAGATATTACTGTCCTTGATCAAGAGAGAAGTCAAGAGGAAATCATTGGAAACTAGTGATGCAGTATTTAAGAGAGTCTGTGTGGAAAAAAATCACCCACTATATAATACTGAAACTAATTGCCTCTTATGTTCACCTGTTACCAGGCTTCTTTCGAAGGATTTTTCACAATGTTGTTAGAGGATACCAAAGGTTTAGGGTGATAATTTAATAAATCTGAAAGTTATATAAAATAGCATTATTAAAAATATAAATCTGTAATTAAAAAATAGTATTATTAAAAATATAAATCTGTAATTAAAAAATAGTATTATTAAAAATGTAAATCTGTAATTAAAAAATAGCATTATTAAAAATGTAAATAGCATAAATTGTAAATCTGAAATTTAAGAAATATAGAACATAGTTTACTTCATGGGAAATGTCAAAGTCAGAGTCAGTCTTAATCTAGAAGTGATACAGTGTGGACCTAAGTAATGTGCTTGGATTTAACTTTAATTTGTGCTCAACTAGTGATAATAATTGTGTAGTATTTTTCAGAGACTTAGGTATGATAAGTTGTTGTTGTAGCTATTATTAAAAGTGTTTAACAGTTTAAGGAGTGAAGTGTCTACTCTCTAGCATTTATCAAGACCAGGGTAAGAATACTCTTTATTTAGATGGTTTATTTATGATTCATATATTTGTAATAGGATGTGTTATTAAATTAGATTATTTCATTTGTTGCAGCCTGGTTTGTGATTATGTGTTGACATCTAATAAATTGAAGCAAACGAAAGATTTTACTTGCATCATCTATCTACTACAATAGTTTTCACCTAACAAGGAATAGTTCAATAAAACAACAATCAACAATAGTATTTATTAACTTCAGCCTACAATAGACCAATTCTTAATTACAACTCTAATGTTCGGGAACACGGCCCCCCAACATTAAATGGTGCCGTGACTAAAAACCGAAGGTACAGAATATCATTGCTGCTTACTTGTTCCTATTAAGAAGAGATCTCTTACCTTGCTTCATAGCTGGTTTGACCTGAAACAGAGAAGATGGTTGTTGATTTGGAAGATTTAGATGGACAAGATGGAGATTATGAGGCAATACAAGAAAATTGGATTGTGACGAAACAGTTCTTATGTGATATTCAAAAGAAAACTGAATGTGACATGGATGAAAGGACTAAGGAATTGATTGGTACAATAAATCAGGAATTGAAGATGTATGTAGAAAAATCAACCGGTGCAATTACTAAAGAAATGAGAAAGGAAGAAAAAGTGTGTGAGATTAAGATGGAAGAAAAGACTAAGAAGAAAGAAAAATCAGCAAGAAACAAGAAAGAGAAAGAAGACACAGATACTGAAGAGTCGTCACCTAGTGAAGAAGAGTCTTCATCTTCATCCAGTTCACAGTCTAGCTCAGATAGTTCCATTGCTGTCAAGAAGCAAAAGAAGAAAAAGAGTGAACATAGAGAAGAAACTGTAGCATTTAGCAAACTGATAAGAAAGCTAGATCATAGAATTGTACCTAAACTTGAGAGTTTTGATGAACAGGCAGGACAAGATCTAGTGGTGTACTTGAAGAAATTTGAAAGTTACTGTAAGGATAACTACAGGGGTGGAAAGAGTTTTTGGCTGAATGAGTTGGAAGAGCGTTTGAATGGCCAAACACTAGAAACCTTCAAAGCAATGAAAGATGCAAGTGATGATTATGATGATATGAAGAAGAAGTTAGTGGATTGGTACAAGGAAGAAAAGATAAACAGGAAGGTAAAAGCAAGGAAAAGTTTCAAGAATATAAAGATGAAGAGAGGAGAATCATTAATTGTGTATTCGAATAGAGTCCAATCGATGTTCAAACAGGCTTATCCCAGTAAAGATACTATGCATAGTGGAACCCTTATCAACAAACTCACAGAAACAATTCCAAAGTGTGCTCAAGCAAAACTAGACCCACAGATAGTGCAACACAAAATGACAAATACAAGAATGAGTTGGAATAAGGTCCAAAAATGTCTAAGAATGTGTGATGTCGATGAAAGAAGAGGGGAAAGCAGTGATGAAGAAGAAATTGTCATCAACTTAGGAGGACCAAGGAGAGAATGGAATGAAAATGATGGCAGAGAGAAGAAATGGAATATTAACAACTACAGTAATTACAAACAAGGTAACTACCAAAGACATAATTTCTATAACAGAATGCCGACAAATCGTTATCATTCTGGACAGAGAAAAGCGCCAACCAAAGAAGAGTATGAATCCTCTAATGTAACACGTTTCAGAAAGTTGAATGAGATGTGTAGTTTCTGCAACAGGTTCGGGCATAATGAACAGAATTGCAGAAAGAAAGCTAAAGTGTGTTTCAACTGTGGAAAAGGTGGACATTTTGCAAGAGAATGCTGGGCTTCACAGAGCAGAAGAAATGAACGTGGAACATCAGGAAGAAATCAATCAAAATCACCTGGAAAAGAAGAGAATGGGTACAATGGAAACAGAAGCCAGAGTCAACATGTGAAATGGGGAAATTTAAATTCAAAGAATTTAAACTATTCACCTCTAGTGTAAATGAGGCTATGCTGGAGGAAGAAAAAGAAGGTGAAATACAGTCCTCAGAAGTGGAATTCAAGAACAGGGAGAACCAACATGACAGAACAAGTGAAGAAAAGGAAGGTGAGACTGAACTAATTAGTCAGTATATAATAAATGCCTTAATTCCATCTAAACTGTTCATGATTGATGTATCACTAAGTAATTTTATAGCAAGTGCAATGTTGGATAGTGGGACGTCATTCTCTTTTGTAAAGAAATCTATAATGGATAATTTGAAATGTGATGTCAATGTGAATATGAAAAGAGAAATAATAGGGTATGGAGGTCACAAACTAACTACAGAAGGAGAAATAGATACCGAGATTAGCATTGCAGATTTGAAATTAAACTGTAGGATGAATGTGATAGAAGATAGAAATATGAAATATGATCTAATTTTGGGTTTGAATTTTCTGAAAGATAACTGTGTTGAGATAGACTTGGCGAAAAGGACAGTCAAGATAGGAAAAAAGGATAAAATAAATGCCATATTTTGCATGAATAGTAACTGTAAGATAAAAGAGGCTATTTATAACAACATCCCAGTTTATGCTACAGAAGAGAAGACTATAAAGGCAAATGATGATTGTTTGATAAGTATAGCTAGTGAAAATACTTTGTCTAAAAATGCAGATTTCTTTTTTGAAGGCATAGTAAAGGAAGGAGTTAGCATTCATCAGGGCATTGTGTCTGATCTAAACCAGAGAGTTATATGCCAGAATGTAACTAGAAAGTCCAAGAAAATAAAGAAGAATGAGCAAGTTGGACATATATCAATGCTAGTAGAAGATGAGATAAATTCTCTACAGGATGATAATTGGACTGCACAACTATTAAGGGAACGGATAGATCTAGGAGAAGAGCTATCTAGTGATGAAAAGTCAGGAGTCTACGAGATGCTGGAGAAAGCACAGAAGGCATTAAGTTTGGGTGATAGTGACATAGGAGAGGCAAATGTGAGTCCACACCATATAGAACTTAATTCGTATTCTCCAATTTGGCAGAAGCCTAGATCCTTTTCAGAGCCAATCAACCAAGAAATTGAAACCCAGTGTCAACAGCTTTTGAGTGACGACATAATAGAATACAGTGATTCTAACTGGTCTTCACCCGTAGTGCCGGTAAAGAAGCCAGATGGAAGCTTGAGACTGTGTATAGACTACAGAAAACTGAATGCTGTAACAGAGTCACAGAACTTTCCTATGCCAAGTCTAAACAAGTGTCTGTACAAAGCAAACAAAATGAAGTACTTTACAACACTTGATTTAGTGAAAGGGTACTACCAAGTTAAACTGTCAGATGAGAGTAGAGATTTAACTGCATTCAGTACCTCGAAAAATCACTTTCACTTCAAGCGACTTCCCTTTGGCTTGAAAAATGCAGCAATCGCCTTTCAACGTATGATGCAGCAGATTATTGCTCCTGTCAAGTCAAATAATGTGATAGTATATATTGACGATATACTAATAATGTCAGAAACCTATGAAGAACATCTGAAGTTAGTGGAAAAGGTGCTAGGAACATTGTCCATATATAATGTCAAAATTAAAGTAAAAAAGTGCAAATTTTTCAAGAAATGTGTGCAATTTCTGGGACATTTGATCAGTACAGAAGGAATCAGGAAATGTGAAGAATATGTTAAAAAGGTGCGAGAATGCCAAAGACCTACAACTGTGACAGAACTTCGCAAATTCTTGGGCCTTGTCAACTTCCAGAGGAAATTCATCCCAAGGTGTTCCGAAATAATGAAATCTCTATCAGAAGTTACAGGTGGTCCCAAGAAAGCCAAGATTGAATGGACTGATGAGAGGAATCGAGCTTTTGAAAGACTGAAAGAAGAGATAGAAAGGGATGTCACTCTAACTTATCCAGACTATAGTGAAACTGCAGAACCTTTGGAACTTTATGTTGATGCATCTGGCAGTGGAGCAGGAGGTTGCTTAGTTCAGCGACAAAATGGTGAAAAGAAGGTAATAGGA
This sequence comes from Caprella mutica, assembly GCA_947561585.1. NCBI lineage: Eukaryota > Metazoa > Arthropoda > Malacostraca > Amphipoda > Caprellidae > Caprella > Caprella mutica. The sequence continues at coordinate 8,624 of CANNZV010005278.1, read as the reverse complement.
TATGGCTCTATGTGTTTCTCTACAACTCAGTGCAGGTATTCTACTATAGAAAGAGAATTAGCAGCTATACAGTGGGGATGTGAGAATTTTAGATCGTTTTTGTTTGGAGTTCAGTTCATGTTGTTTACTGATCATAAACCTCTTGTATACATGAATAATATGGCAATTCACAGCTCACGAATACAAAGGACTCTAGACCATTTGGCAGAATATGACTTCCTAATCAAATACATACCTGGTACAGAGAACACTGCAGCTGATTTCTTATCTCGTATTGAAGGAGAGAATGTAGACGACGACTTTCAAGAAGGACTGCCAAAAGAATTCAGGGTACCAGAGAAGATGGAAGGTGGTGGAAACTCAATGTTCAAGGCTCTGCTGTCTGCTATGAGTTTCGTCTGTGAAGAGGAAGAACTGCCGAAAGACCATCTGGAAATGAGAAAAAATGTGATTAATCAACTAATAACTGAACCTGCAAAGTATAAGTTGGTAAATAATAAGCATGAAAAAAGAAAACTGAAGGTTATGCTCAATGATGATCAACTACCTTGCACTGAGGCAATATTAGCAGCTTCACATTTATATGGTATTGAAATCAGAGTGTACCATAATATAAAAACACCAGTTGTGTATAAAGCTCATATTGGTAATTGTGAAAAAATTGTGAATTTACAATGCATATCTTATATACATTATAATCCAATCTATACAAAGAAAGATGTGGAAATAAATGTAGGTAATAGATGGATTAATGATATTGATAGTATTCCTGAAATTACTAGTCTCTATGAACAGCTTGATCTGAATTGCGCAAACTTATTTACAGAAGATTTTACAGAGAGAAAATGTGCACATTCTAGTTTGAACTCTAGTACAGAAATTACTTATAATGGTAAAAATTTGTGTGCTCTCATAGATACAGGGGCACAGATCAGTTTAATTGGAGATGAGACATGGAAAGGGGTGATGAAGGGAAATGAAAGTGTAACCAAAGATAAATCACTAAGATTAGTAGGAATAGTGGGAGAAAAGAAGGAATGTTTAGGCATTGTGCACCTAGCAATCAGATTTGAGGGTTTAGAAGATATGAAAAATTTTCCTTTTGCCATTGTTAAGCAATCAGATTTGCCGTGTTGCATGCTTATTGGTTTAAATTATTTAGAAACTCTGGGTAGAAAGGTCAACTTTGGTAATTCACAAGTTACATGGAGTGATGGTAGCAAGTTAATATTCAAAACTGATGTGGATATTGCTTTTGGAAGAGAACAGTGGACTCTAACTAATGTTGAAGTGGAAGATGAAGCTACTGCCCCAAAAGTGACATTCAGAATTGAGAAGGAGGAATTAAAGAAAATGCAGGAATCCAATCATGCAATCCGCACTCTTCGAGGTAAAATTGAGAGAAAGATTGAAACCAAACTGTGGAAAGCACCTTCAATTAAACAATTCTCGAGGTAGCTATGTGAGTAATTTGACATTTGAAAATGATATTCTGATAAAATCTGATTTGGACTATAAAGCTGTTGTAGTATCGTATTCATTTCTGGTTGAGATTGTTAATAAAGTGCATAGTAAATTAGCACACATTGGAAGGAAAAAGCTTGTTGAAGTTGTAAAGAGGCATTTCTGGCATCCTGCACTTGAGACAGTAGCTAGAGAATTATGCAGATGTTGTCACTATTGTCAAACAAATAAGGTTAATAGATTGAATGACTCACCTCCAACACTAAAGATAGATTCTCAGTATCCTTTTAATATTGTTGCTATTGACCTTTTGAAGTTCCCCAGATCCAAAGCAGGTTTTGAGATGGCATTGGTTTGTGTGGATCACTGTTCCAAGTGGATGATGGCGGTACCAGTCAGAAACAAATCTGCTATGACTATAGCAAAAACTCTGAAATATCAAATCATGCCCAATCTGATTAAAATTCCTGTCAACATTCTAAGCGACAATGGAATGGAGTTCAGAGGAGAGCCAACTGAAAGGGTATTAGAAGAGTTTGGTATAAAACACCTATATACGTCTCCATATACACCTTCTTCAAATGGAGCAGTTGAACGTCTGAATAGAACTCTGTTGGGATTGGTGAAGGCATTAGTAGGTGATATGAGTGAATGGGACCAAGTGTTGTCGAGAGCTATAATTTTGTACAACAATACTTACCACAGTCAGCTACACATGTCACCATCAGACTACCTCTTGAAAAATAGTCATGCTAGCCAAGAAGTTCTACCTATTGATAATCATGCATGTGAAATGTGGAAGGAAGGTAATCCGAACTTCAAATCCTTTGATATTAATCAAAAAGTTCTGAAAGAAATAAAGAGAGTAGGGGATAGAGTTGGCTACAAATTAATGCCTAAGTTTGAGGGACCATTTTTTATTAAGAAGATACAGTCTAATGGATTGTCATATGAAATTGCAAAGCCAGAGGAGCCATTCAAACTGTTTAAATGTCACCATAAAAAACTAAGGGCATATAATGAACTACCTGAAGGTTTGAGAAAGTTCATTTCAGAAGAGTGTGAAGAAGACCATGAAGAAGAATACATGATGAGAGAGAATAACCAAACTAATAATAAAGAAAAGGAGTATGAATGTTTGCTGTGGAGTGATACAGACTCTCAATCATCATTTGAAGGTTTCCCCCAGATATCAACAAGTGAATCTGAAGGTAGTGTGTTAGACACAGAAGATACAAGAAAGAAGGGCAAGAATCAATGTAAAAACTTGAAAAGTATTAGACAAAGAAATAAGAAGATGAATAGTAATGAGAAAGATCTAGAAGAAGGAAGAATAAATTCAAGACACTCTAACGAAGAAGAAAGTAGTAAAGAAAATGAGGCAATTTCATTACAAACGTTTCAAAGCTCAGTGATGGTGAACAATGGAGAATATAAGAGTTCAACTCCTATAAATGGTAACGATGTAAATATTATTGAATATATGAAAAATAATATAATTGATTTCTCTTTGTCCACATTAGAAAAAACTATTTCTGAGCATGAAGATGTCTTACTGGTAGTGGAAAATGAACAGAAGAGTTTGAGTTCACTAATGAGCGACCTGTCTGTTCACATGAATGAGGCTTTCATGGAGACTAACAAGGAGGAAAACAGCACTGTCTGTGACTACAGTGGTTTCTCGGGGTCCTCATCATTTCGGAGTCAGATTGATGGTAGATTAGATGAGTTGAAAAGGATTGTGGCTGAAGGGAGAAATAGCATTGCTGAGAACAGAGAGAGAAGTAGATGCTTAAGAAGAGAGTTATGGGATTGGAGGAGAACGCAAAGCTTCAATTTGACTGCAGAAAACACCACCTTGGGCCAAGTGGAAGGTGAAACAAGTGTACTTCTTGCAGATCGAATGACCAGCACTCCAAGAAGGCGACAATCTGTGAATACTGATGCCCAAACCCAACAAATACCTACTCGGCAGTATCAGCTCAGAAGCAGGAATGGTAAAATTAATTATAAATAGGATATGTTGTATTGTAGAAATTGTTCTGATAGCTAGGTATTATTTTAAAAATTTAGTAAACCTTTCCTTTATGATTATAAGAAATTTATTAGTTTTTCCTCTAGTAAAAACTAGGAGGGGAGGCATGTTAGAGGATACCAAAGGTTTAGGGTGATAATTTAATAAATCTGAAAGTTATATAAAATAGCATTATTAAAAATATAAATCTGTAATTAAAAAATAGTATTATTAAAAATATAAATCTGTAATTAAAAAATAGTATTATTAAAAATGTAAATCTGTAATTAAAAAATAGCATTATTAAAAATGTAAATAGCATAAATTGTAAATCTGAAATTTAAGAAATATAGAACATAGTTTACTTCATGGGAAATGTCAAAGTCAGAGTCAGTCTTAATCTAGAAGTGATACAGTGTGGACCTAAGTAATGTGCTTGGATTTAACTTTAATTTGTGCTCAACTAGTGATAATAATTGTGTAGTATTTTTCAGAGACTTAGGTATGATAAGTTGTTGTTGTAGCTATTATTAAAAGTGTTTAACAGTTTAAGGAGTGAAGTGTCTACTCTCTAGCATTTATCAAGACCAGGGTAAGAATACTCTTTATTTAGATGGTTTATTTATGATTCATATATTTGTAATAGGATGTGTTATTAAATTAGATTATTTCATTTGTTGCAGCCTGGTTTGTGATTATGTGTTGACATCTAATAAATTGAAGCAAACGAAAGATTTTACTTGCATCATCTATCTACTACAATAGTTTTCACCTAACAAGGAATAGTTCAATAAAACAACAATCAACAATAGTATTTATTAACTTCAGCTTACAATAGACCAATTCTTAATTACAACTCTAATGTTCGGGAACACGGCCCCCCAACATTGTTACTATGGGCGGAGAAGTATCTTAAAACTGATTTCCAAATATTACTCTACAAAGACAAAATGCATGAAAACTCTCGATGACCCTGACTGATGGGCTAAAGCTGGGCCGCCTCATGCCTCACCACATCGCTAACGAATTTGGCGTCAACATAGAATTTGGGCTGGGACCATTGGAAATGAACTGGTTGGATCTTCCAAGATTCCAGGAGTGAAAATAAATTCTGCTAATTATATTAACTTTTTGAATTGTGGATTTGTTCATTAGCTGAAAAGGAACCTGCTGCATTAAAAAAAGTTATTTTCATACATGACAAATGCTCCTCACTCTACTAAGGGAACTGTGAATTTCCTGAGGAGTAATAAGTTCGTCAATGACAAGTTTATGGTATGGCCCAGTCTCTCTCTAGATTCAAACCCAATTGAAGAACTTCAATCCATCCTAAAGCTGAATGTGTATGGGCAAAGATGTCAGTTCTCGTCAAAAGATGAGCTCTGGAAGGATATTGAAGACTTGTAAGACGATAGCGTCTGATATAATTCAGAAATTGACAGATAAGCGTCTTTTAAAAATGGTGGTAATGAGTGGAAATCAAACCAGATATTGACTTGAAATTAGCAGTTAAACTACACATAAAGGCTATTGCTAAAAAAACTAGATAACGTGCACTCAGTAGAGCGCATACCTTCGCCGCTGCTTTGACCCGTTCTCTCCCAAAATCTAATAAACTGGTGACTGGATAATGACCAATTGTCCCACCAAGTTTCATGCAATATGGTTCAATACTTTTGAGTTATAAATGACCATCACCTTAACCTTTGACTGGGTTGCTCTCAAAATTCTACCTGAAGATCACTGGACATTGACCAATCATTACACCAAAATTCAGACAATTTGCTTGAACACTTTTCCAATTATGTGAATAACAAGATGATAAATAAATAAATGCTGGGTAAAAAATTACAATAGAATTATTTAAAATGTTTATTTATGCATTTATAGTGTTATGCTTGCTACACTGAAAATGAGTAACTTTTAGTAAAATAATTGTAGTATCCGAAATAATAATCAAATTACTTTAAAAAATTGTAAAGTTACTCGCAATGTAGATGCACATTTCCTGAAATTTTCAAGAATAACCATAGAGTTAAACCCATTTCATTGCAATAAACACATCTGCATATAAGCGTTTGACGATGTGTAAGTTGATCGTATTAGGCAGTTTTGTCTTGATATCAAATGTTCACATTTCCTATCATTATTATGGTCGTACTATGAATCATTGTTTGAATAACAGTTGGTCGCACTGCGCGGATCTGTACTGTTCATGTTTTTTTTTATCATAAAACTCGATTTTTTTTGTAGATTTATTAAAACTCTGCCATAACTTTGAGTTATTTCACCTAAAGAAATAGGTTAGTAATAAATATATTTTTGGGTTTTACGATAAAAAAACATGAATATTAGTGATTCACCACATGATTCCAATTTACATGTTACATACGAGGTGACACAAACGGTCTAAAAAAGATTATGCAGAATGAGTAATAATTAAAATCATTTATAGAATGATTAATGATCAGTTACTAAAAAGAAACAAGGATTGTTAGGTGCAGCTCCACTTCATGAATAACTGACTTTTATAAAATCGAAAACTGTGCAATTTTATAATTCAAGCAATTTGGTTAATTTGAGCAATTGTTCATTCGAGCAATTGTTTTCTCGAGCAATTGTCTTTCGAGCAATTTACCGGCTACCGAAAAGTATGGCTTGTCGAGTACAATTTGTCACTCAAGAAACATAGCAGATGACTACATATGTTAGAAAATTCATTTATAATAATCTTTATTTTAGTTATATAATATTGGTAAAAGTGTAAAATTTGTATATTAATGACTCTATGAATTCATTATAGTTACCTAGTTATCATAATATCTAACAAATTGTTTAGCAATATACTGATGCTTTCCTCCTGCTTGTTTCGGACTTGATTCAACTTCCTACAAGATGTTACAGGAGTTACTTCTTGCTTTATTGGGTTATGATGGTGAAATATTCAAGAAAAATGAAGAAGAAAAGATTCAAGTAGGTACCTAATTCTTAGTATTAATTTCAATTGTAATTATTTTCTCTGCTAATTTGATGACTCAGTGTGGTGCTTAATTAGCTATGGATTTTTATTAGAATATTCTGTAGATATTGGAATATTCTGTAGATATTGGAATGTTCTGTAGATATTGGAATGTTCTGTAGATATTGGAATATTCTGTAGATATTGGAATGTTCTGTAGATATTGGAATATTCTGTAGATATTGGAATATTCTATAGATATTGGAATATTCTATAGATATTGGAATGTTCTATAGATATTGGAATGTTCTATAGATATTGGAATGTTCTATAGATATTGGAATATTTTATAGATATTGGAATATTTTATAGATATTGGAATATTTTATAGATATTGGAATATTTTATAGATATTGGAATATTTTATAGATATTGGAATATTTTATAGATATTGGAATATTTTATAGATATTGGAATATTTTATAGATATTGGAATATTTTATAGATATTGGAATATTTTATAGATATTGGAATATTTTATAGATATTGGAATATTCTATTGATATTGGAATATTCTATTGATATTGGAATATTCTATTGATATTGGAATAATCTATTGATATTGGAATAATCTATAGATATTGGAATGTTCTATAGATATTGGAATGTTCTGTTGATATTGGAATGTTCTGTTGATATTGGAATGTTCTGTAGATATTGGAATGTTCTGTAGATATTGGAATGTTCTGTAGATATTGGAATGTTCTGTAGATATTGGAATGTTCTGTAGATATTGGAATGTTCTGTAGATATTGGAATGTTCTGTAGATATTGGAATGTTCTGTAGATATTGGAATGTTCTGTAGATATTGGAATATTCTATAGATATTGGAATATTCTATAGATATTGGAATATTCTATAGATATTGGAATATTCTATAGATATTGGAATGTTCTATAGATATTGGAATATTCTATAGATATTGGAATGTTCTATAGATATTGGAATATTCTATTGATATTGGAATATTCTATTGATATTGGAATATTCTATTGATATTGGAATGTTCTGTAGATATTGGAATGTTCTGTAGATATTGGAATGTTCTGTAGATATTGGAATGTTCTGTAGATATTGGAATGTTCTGTAGATATTGGAATGTTCTGTAGATATTGGAATGTTCTGTAGATATTGGAATATTCTATAGATATTGGAATATTCTATTGATATTGGAATATTCTATTGATATTGGAATATTCTATTGATATTGGAATGTTCTGTAGATATTGGAATGTTCTGTAGATATTGGAATGTTCTGTAGATATTGGAATGTTCTGTAGATATTGGAATGTTCTGTAGATATTGGAATGTTCTGTAGATATTGGAATGTTCTGTAGATATTGGAATATTCTATAGATATTGGAATATTCTATAGATATTGGAATATTCTATAGATATTGGAATATTCTATAGATATTGGAATGTTCTATAGATATTGGAATATTTTATAGATATTGGAATGTTCTGTAGATATTGGAATGTTCTGTAGATATTGGAATGTTCTGTAGATATTGGAATGTTCTATAGATATTGGAATATTCTATAGATATTGGAATATTCTATAGATATTGGAATGTTCTATAGATATTGGAATGTTCTATAGATATTGGAATGTTCTATAGATATTGGAATATTTTATAGATATTGGAATATTTTATAGATATTGGAATATTTTATAGATATTGGAATATTTTATAGATATTGAAATATTTTATAGATATTGAAATATTCTATTGATATTGGAATATTCTATTGATATTGGAATATTCTATTGATATTGGAATATTCTATTGATATTGGAATATTCTATAGATATTGGAATATTCTATAGATATTGGAATATTTTATAGATATTCGAATATTTTATAGATATTGGAATATTTTATAGATATTGGAATATTTTATAGATATTGGAATATTCTATTGATATTGGAATATTCTATTGATATTGGAATATTCTATTGATATTGGAATATTCTATTGATATTGGAATATTTTATAGATATTGGAATATTTTATAGATATTGGAATATTTTATAGATATTGGAATATTTTATAGATATTGGAATATTTTATAGATATTGGAATATTTTATAGATATTGGAATATTTTATAGATATTGGAAT